>JACEOJ010000077.1:1188925-1286888 GCA_013761285.1 Campoletis sonorensis | reverse complement strand
ACGTGTGTTGTTGAAATACGCCTAGCCTAAACAACTCACGTATAAGACGTGTAGTGCGTTGATTCAACGCACTCGACAACACACTTGTTTTTGCAGTGTTGATAAGAAATTATACTGTCGTTAAGTTGGTGATAGCTGAGTTGGTGGCACGTTCGCAAGAGCATGTAGTTAATAAAGTTTGCGAGCAATGTTGAAAGGAGTTTTCAATCTTGATCGCACGCCAGCCGCTGATGTTGTTGCGGATGTACAGTAAATTACTATTTTGTTTACCTCCTTAATTCTACGAGCTTATAAACAATTTTCTAGCTGAATGTCATATATACCTTGAGTTTCTATGATAAAGAAAAAGAGGGTGAAGCTTTTGAGCCATCGCAAGTTAACAGAAAATGTGATACTGCGGTAAACTCAAAGTCGTTGGTAGTCGATTTTCCACTTTCGTTGTCATAGCACCAGCCAAGAGAATCTCGCCCTATCGAAGCTTATGCTCGAAACTAATAGCGTATCGACGATTTAATTACCAGTTACGTTTCGGACCGAATAACCCCTGCGTGGCGGGTTCCTCATAATTGCCGTTGTCTGGTTGCAGCTATCATGATAATATGGGATTGCTGCCAGGAGAGATCGAAAGCTCTGAGAGGCCCGATGCAGTTTCGTGCGTAAAACCATTATGTTATTGTACAAATATCAACCGAGTCAATTTCTCGTTGAATCTATTTTTCCAAATACCTTAGTTCACGATTTAAGGTATTCTTTTCACGAACCCGGGTACTCTACAATTAACTGGTTTTTATTTACAATAAAGTAAAAGTGCATCCAATCACTTTGCAAAAATTTCGAGCCACGTTATTGAACATTTGACGAAGAATTTTAACTTCCAAAAACGTAAAGCTTATACGGGTGTTTACGGAGATTACATGATCATCACATCTCTATTCAATTATTTATAGACTGAATATCTCTAAGTTTCTAATACAAACTGCCTTACTCGTAGAAAAAATTATAAGGAATCCGTAACGACGATAAAAATAGGGGGTCATCGGATGTTCAACGGAAATATTAACAATTACAGTTGAAAAAATGTCGCAAGGGTTATGTTCGGCAACAGAAATCGGCAAATTGCCTGCGTTCGATGCGTAACAGCTGACTGATGGATATGGATACATATATACAAAGTACTGTCTTTGAAACTCGTAATTTTTAATATCGAACAAAAGCTGAGTGTCCTTCTCACCGCGCCCACAAAATACGGCCGTCCACGGAAGGATTTCCTTAACGGAATATATCCAGAGCATGGAAAGTCCGTGACATTTTATTATTGGTAATAAGCAGAGCCCACTTGACGCGTCATCTTACTCTTTGTGCCGGTGATATTTATCCGCAAATATCGGTACCGGTTAAACTGTTTAGCTTCAGGCCTCGAGTGAGGGAAGATTGGAGCTTCTTGATCAGACGAAAGAGTTTCAGCGCTCACATAACGCGAACAACCTCCTGTATTATGCACGTAGAAGCCCAGTCTTGGTTAAGTTTAAACTGAAATTCAAATTTACGTTTTTGTTCCAATATTTGTACTTGGAGAAACATAGTTCTATGAGCTTATGAGCCGGGCGGCCTGCTACGCAAGCTTTCAAGGATTATCGAGTTCGCGAGCCCGCGGCAACGACTTCACACTCTGCTTTCTCTCTTCGACCCTCAATTCTTTTGAATCCATCGATTGATAACTTTTTTCACGTTGTATTTACTTATTTGAACTTCCTTTTGAACTTTCAGTCGGTGTAAGGCAGTTAAAAAATTTGTCTCATTCTTGTCAGTCGCTTCAGCTACAGTTACAATGATATTCTCATTTAATGTGATTAATACACAATAATTGAATGACAAATGATCGATATAGACCTAAATGCAAGTTGAGATGATGAACGATCGTTGAATCGACAATTTATCAAATGGTTCACTATTCCTACGACCCGCAACGGCTATTTGAGTTATTGAGTCGGTAAGTAGCCTCGATAAGATTTGAAATCCTTCCCGTGCTCCCACTCTTTTAGCTTTTACAGGGTCGTGGTGTGGTGAAAATGGTGGCAGAGTTAAGACTCATGCTTGAGTGGATCATAAATCGTGACCCGATAATGATCCATAATAGTGGCGTTACAGGCAGCCCAGCAATATCTGGGCTTGCAACATGGCGTGAATAAAGTTAAGCTTTCAATGCATGCTCCGGTTTTCCAAAGGATGGGCATCTACTTTCTCAATCTTTTGCCACGATTTTTAACGACCCTTTCTGCTTTTAGCCCGATCTCACTCATTCCTTTACCTCACGAAACACCCGCTCTCTCTCTCTCTCTCTCTCTCTCTCTCTCTCTCTCTCTCTCTCTCTCTCTCTTTCTCTCTCTCTCTCTTTCTCTCATAACGATTATTCATGCTTACCGCCTTTTGCTTCTCACGAATTAAGTTCTTCGACGTGACAGGAATGGAACACACCTCGTTTGCCATCTTGAACATTTTCTCTAGAATATTATCGTGAGAAAAAGAGAGACGCGGTAAGGTTAAAAAATGGTAACGTGCGAGCCGGTGTGGTGGCGTGTAATACTTTAACGTGTGAAAAAAGTTCTTTGTGTTCACACGTCTTTCGATTCGTGAGCAAATTTTGACTTGAACCTTGAAATACATTTTTGTTTACCTTGTCGAGGATGCACGATTTTTTTTTTTGTCTAATATTATACAAATAGCATAACAAAGAAAATTAAATTGCAATGCACCCATAACAGTTATGCAGATTTAAGCCTCGAGCTTGGGAATTTGTTTACGATAAATCATGTCGAACCAAATTATTGAAAACAATAAGTTCATTTGTCGTAGTTTGATGCCCCCAAAACGAATCATCTAAACATAATAAATCGGCTTAACACCAATGAAAGTTTGTGCATATTTTCAGTATTTTCGACAATCCGCTTCGGTCCAGATCGCACCTTCGAAAACCCGAGGCTCAAGACGCACTTGAACAAAACACAAGAAACTGCACTTTTCTCCAGGGTAACAGTAGAAAAAGAGGTTGTTGTATATTGTGAGAGATAAATTAACGATGACATGAAGCAGAAGAAATACGAAAAAATACCTCTATTTTTCGAACTCATCAATAATAATCGCATTGCATTTTTCCCATTCAGTATCTTCTGTCTCGAGAGGGTTTCAAAAAGTCTGATAAAGTTTTTATGACATTTCTAGTAACTTCCGCATAACCTGGCCATTTTTCTAGCGCCGGGAGATCCCTCAAGAGGATTGCCCATTACTTCTATATTTCCATTTTTGAAAGAGACAGAGTGGTAGAGAAATGACTACGGTGACGGAGAGAAGGAACAGATCAACTTTTCAATCGAATTCACGTCTTCACTAGCTTTGGATAAAAAATCCTCGTACTTTTGTCATAAACTTTACGATCGCATAGAAGTTTAAACAACTGCCTAGAGCTTTGCCAAGAATTATGACGAAAAGAATCAACTGTTTTTTCTCACTTTTCTGTGTTTATTGTTTACAATTCTATTTTTTTGTAGCTTTTAATTGCGCCTTGAGCCTTGTTTATGATTAACATTTATTTAATTATTCGAAAACATTTCATTCGAACATTTCAGACGATGTTTGGGAAAAGTCTACGCCCTTTTTCCGTTTCCCTGCATTATTAATTCACGTAAAACCCGAGTAAAAGTCTAAGTCTGGAAAATTGTTAGTGGTTGAATTTATAACTAGAAATAAAATTCATTGTTAAAAAAAAAAAAACTATACTAATGCTTACACTAAGTCGTTAAATGTAACGGGGATCACGAATTTATCGCGCAGCCTTTGAACACGACTCGGTGTGTGAATGTGCGAGGGAGCGATGCAGGGTTAAATAAATTGCGATGGTATTACAACATTTTATGTTTTAATTCGCTCCTGGCAGAAACTAGTGGCTGAGAGCCTGACTGAAGGATGGAAGATATGGGTCGGGGAGAATTTCACAGAATCTTGTTTATTTCTCTGAACGAATTTCTCACTTCTTCCACCCCCACTTTCCACCAAATCAGTGGATGGTTGGCTATGAAAGAAAAAATTATGAGCAGAAGCTTCCGAGATTTTCATACTTCTACTTCATGAGATTGCAATTTGTATTATTACAACGAGTTCAAAGGCAGGGAAGCCATAACGATGAGAATAAAAATGTTTCTGGTACCGCTTCTTGGTAAGGGATTTAATTTGTTGAACTATTGAGACTGGATTTCTCGAAGAATTATTGAAATTATAATAGGAATTGCAAAATCAGCAGTGATCTTTAATTCAGCATGAAAAATGTTGTAATTTGCATTCACAGCAGTGTTCTTTTCTATTCTACAGACGATCGAAAACCTATTTTTTATTTTCCATGGCATTTACGACTCACGACTCACTTCGAATAATGACGAGCCGTATGTAAAAGTTTTCCGTCAATTTTTCCTCTGCATCCAAGCATAAATTAGTTGAAGGGAATCGAGGGTTGATTAGGAGGTGCAGGAGGTTTGATTCTCGCAACCCAATTTCCTTACGTTTATTGTAGCTATCGTGACAGTGGCTTGTAACTGTTTTAGTGCGTTCCAGGCGACGAATTTCGCGCCGAGATTATTAATTTTCTTCTTAGTTAGTCATTTCTGACAGGTTTTATTTTCCTAAAGCAGAAAAAGAATGAAAAAATGTATTTCGGAGTTTATTGATCAACGATTTCGTGGCCGGAGCGGTGCATTTATTGCCGTACAATAAAAAGCTGCGTTACTGCAAAGAAAATGGTTTTCATGGTATTGCATGGTTTGATACGTTATCGAATAAGGACGACAAGTAATCCGGTTATCGCAAGAGATAATTGTAAAGAATAATTTGTCACAAGAGAACCATCGATGGATTGACCGGCCGTTTAAGTTGGCAGGATATCGAAGATTCATATGGGTTTGTCAGATCGTCTTTTATTCTCGTCCACAAGGTTGTTCAATCGTATAAAATGTGTTCTCGTTTTTCGACGATCATCTTTTTTGTCCATAGTATCAAAGCGCGAGTGCTCAATGAGCCCTGAATATTTGTCTTGCACGTTGACACAAAGGCCGCGACTAAAAAGGGTTGAAAACAGAAGAGGTGTAGACTCGGTGTGAAAGCGCAACGAACTCCGAGTTCCCTCCGCATTCTCATCTTCTCCTATATTCTCATTACCTCCACTCCCTAAACCACGTATTAAACACTTTCTTTTTTATCACCTTCAGGAAAATCCACTTGGGACCGACTTTTGTCGTCTTGCTCCGACCTCCAGATGGGAGATTAGGAGAAAAGATATTCTCCTCTATGCACTCTTATGGAGCTGAGTCAATTTTGAACTTCTTATGGGGAACATCATACACGGGCTTCATTTAATAACTTTATACGTATTGCAAAGTGTTCAAAGCACTCCCCAATACAAGAATTTTAATTGTATCGATTAACCCCATAAGGAAATACTCCGTTGCTATAAAAACTACCCACCTCCGCATTGGTATTCGGAAGAGATCTTCCCTCTTGCGAAGGGTGAATAGAATTCTTTCGTGCCATGCATTCTTTTTTCACTTCCCCTATTTATCGGTGCTATCTATGTATATATACATATACTGTGTGTAAAAATGAGATTCTCCATGGGTATTAGTTCGTGCGAGATAATTAACAGGAATAAAACTTACCCTCATGATCGAAAGCTCACATCGTCCCCTTGACGCTGAGTAACCAAGTTCAGCACCACGAAACGCGAATGGAAATATAAAGTACTCCAGTAAAATGCGAAATAACGTAGTCGCGTAAATCTTGTGCACAACCGTATGCTATAAAACGTACGAGCAGAATAGACAGCACGCAAAGATGTACACTTTTGCACCAACACACCCACAAACTCAGACGAATACACAAGAACTGTTTTCACCTCCGTAATAATATATGAACGAAAAAATCTTCTCGCACGATGTATGAACCGCAAGAAAATATCGCTGCTAAGCCGATCACGACATAAACGTTACCACTCGTACGCTAACAACTCGTCGCACTTCTTACAGTCCAACATTCTTTTTATCATTGTAATTTGATACTGGGATCTGATAACTGCACTGTCGATCTTCACACAGTAAAGAAATACGTTGCAGATCTCGTGCCAACAATTTCCATCCGGATATGCTTCAAACTGTTTAGAACTAACAGCAAGTATTTTGTCGTATTATCCCAATGGCATTACAAAAACAAAAAACGAATGTAGTTGCAGAAGATTTTATACTGAGCTTTCAATGCTGGTAAGAGAACAGAAAAACTTGTTTTTAAAACTTTGCTCAAAATTGGATGTCAGTTGTACCTCGTTTTCTCTGATATAGTTTTAAAGATACTTGAATAAAAGGAAAAAACAAGTTTCCACGTGTTTCCGTAAGCACGTTGCGCGTCAGAAGTTTATCTCGCGATTTCGATAGAGGCGAGTGCGAGTCCGTGTGGATTTTCGCGGCGTTTGATTGAGTGAGGCCGGAGCTTGAAGAATTGGTTGCAAGGCCTTGGCCAGGCAGCCTCTGACTGGCCATGGTATGTCAGCTACGCAAGCTCGCAAGCTCCGCGGCCTCCAGCGACGATGTGGCCACGCGCAAGCTCCTGTTCGTTGGTGGCGCGCGTCCTCGGCCTCGGTAAGCACGCCAGGGACACTGGTGAAAGAGCGAGGAAAAGAGAGACAAATATTTGTGGCTAATAACGTACAAGAGCAAGAGGACGACGTGTTCGCCAGGGGTTGCAAAGAACGCGGGGGTGAAAGGCGACGGTGACCCTAGACCCGTCACAAATTCTTCGCGTTCCGGCGGCAAATTTTCTCCCCTTTATGCCCTTACCCTTTATTCAACATATATCCTTCCATTGTACTGTAGACCCGAGTGCTACCAAACACTGAACCTGGGTACTCGTTATTTGACTGTTGCACTGTTAAACCTTCAACGTATTTAACGTGAGAAATGACAACCTTAACTTTTTCAAATGCAACGTGAAATAGATTCTACTATTATTTTAGGTACCTCTGGAATTCCAGGCTCAGGTTTACATCATATTCTCAGATGAAGTTGACTAAAGTGGAATATATTCGAGAGATTGGATTTGCACGGATAGCATGTAATCTCCACTCTACTGGATATGTTGCAGTGTTGTATATAGAGAAAGCCTTTTCGTGCGAGCATACGAGCTTGAAACGTATCAGAGTGTCAGATAAGTCCAAAATCTTTCGCTTCGTCGCGGTGTTTTTCAATATACGAGAAAGTATGACCCTTTTCCTTGGTCAATCATCCAGAAGAATAGATAAACTCGAGCTTGTGCGTATCAAATACTTGCCGTATGAAGAAGCTATTTTTGTGGCGAATTTTTCCTCTTTATCCTCAAGGTATTCCTATAAAACTGGAGCATCTTCATCGTTATTGTCGAAAGCACAATGATCACCTCAGGTTGCCTGACATCATGTAGTCTCTATAAAAATTTTCAGGCGTCGAAAGGGAATTTACTGATGTAAAAGGTTCAACTAACCAAAATATCATTTCGCAGACGGTGTAGATTCAAGTAAAAAGTAAAGATATAAAAAACCTCGAGGCAGTGTGTCTGTCTGTCTTCCCACCGACATTCAGGACTCCATAATTTTGAAAATCTAAAGCTCTGCATGCATCTCAATTTTTGATAAAATGAGAACAACACATAACTTCGATTGTTCTTCAAAATTCAACTGCGTCGGAGATCCAGGAATTCCACCAGGTACTTCATCGACTAAACGACTGCTTCATCGTCCTAAGAAAAACCTTCTCATTAGACCCAGTAGAATTTATGCAGGAGATTCAAAATAGAAATGATCTATTATGATCTAAAAAGCCAGTTGTTATGAATTGCATCAATGTGATCTTGAGGTAACACTATTCAAAGGATACTACGCTCATGGCTCATGTAAGAGAGCTTAATTTCGAGGTAAATGGAAAGCCTTCAAATAATAGTACGCATCGTTGATGCAAAGGTTGACAAGACTGAAGTATATGGTACGAAGTGAATGGGCACTTGAAGAGGATACACATACCTGCATAAAAGCTTTATGGTTGTAACAAAACACTTGAGGACATTATACAAGTTCGCAAAGCAGTCGTGTTGAGCTTGTGGTTGCACACAAGTAGACGGAACTAGGTTTCGAAGTTACTAATCTTGTCACGAATGATGGCTCCACCAGTGGGAACCCTGCAAAAAGCTTTCAATTAATTATTTGCACGCTCAACGTGTCATAAACTTTTAAGTTTTCATCGGAGGATCGACAGATGTCGAGCGGTCATCTACAACAGCAAATTACTTCCAAGAGCTTGTGGTTATTACGCAGTTCTTCCGAAGTGGGGCATTATCACTGTAGGAGCAACATCAACGTCATTATTTCGAGACTGTAAGAACCGGATTCCACAAGATGACACTCAGCGGGTGAACTGGAACTGTAAAACTACATACAACGATTTCGTTTTTCGTTTTCATGTTTTTGATTTGTTTTTAGTGTCTGTTTTTCTATTTGTTGTTAATACCATAGCTTGTCGTTCCATTTTCTTTTTTTTTTATGGAATCATCAAAGTAACCAAAATGTTCTTGCTCAATGCTCATTATTTTCATCGGGAATTGAGAGCCGTTCAAGAGCGATAAGAATACTTTGAAATTACGAAAAAGTGTAAAACTGCAGTAGGTTTCCAACTATGGCGAGAGGAGACGCTATAAACAGATTGTGATATTTATTTATCTTTTTTTGTGTGGAATCTGTTGATTGAAAAATAGGATGAATACATTTTGACCGATGAAAAAAAGAAAGTTTTTTCACTTTGTAAATGATCAAAAACTCGTGTAGAATCGATTCTCTACCAACGCCAAGAAAATATCGGATTCTTGGGATCAAGACGAAAAAAGGAGTCGACATTAAAGCTACGAGGGTCGTCGATGGAGTTTTTCGGTTAGTGATCGCTTCTCGTGTCTACTTGCGGTTTGGTATCGCACATGAGGGCGAGAAAGAATTTCGAGGGACTCCACCGTACAAACTTGGCTACTAAACTGTAAAATGTCGTTCACGTATTCAATAAATCTTATCGTTGATATCTTCGCGTGTATACAGCGAAGAAAGATTTGTTTCAGCCTCGAGTAGAGCTTTCCGACGATCTCTCAGTTTTTTCTTTCCCCTTCTGTATATTTACTCTGACGTTCCCTTTTTTTCTTGACTTTTCTCTCATCCCTTCAACATAAGAGGGCATAAGAAGGGAGTCTAGGTGGTGGAGAAACGGTTGCACATAAAAATTGATATGAATCGTGACTAAGCTTAAGGTTTTATATTTCAAGATTTGTTTCTCGTTTCGTTGAAAATACAAAGGAACAAAAATCCACGATGAAAAACAAACATTTGTTTAGCCGCTTTTGACTGGAGTTTTTGCATGCTACGTTCAAGTCTTTTTTCGTCAGCCGAAACGCTACAAAACTTTAAGTGACATTCACCGTTGACTTACAGCTCAAAAGATTATCGCCGAAGACTTCGTCCATTTGCATACATGAAACGAAGGATTTGCGATGAAAATGACGATGAATTCTGCTTGCATCTTTTATCCGTTTAATTGTGCAGTATTCTTATTATTATGGGTCATGGGTTTCTACGAGCCTGCCCCAACACTTTGAAACCCATATTCCTTCAAGTTCTTGGCATCTCAATCGGGTCAACCTGGGACATTTTTGACTAATACTGTTTTCGTCCAATGGCATTGCAGGTAAAACCTCAAAACCTTCACGAAGCTTGTTTGATCCACATTCCTAAAATGTTATGCTCAGAAACGTCCTCATTTATCTCTTCACCGATTTAGCGTATCGTTGAGCGATCTTTATAAACGTCAACCCAGAAGAAACCAATTTTATTTGTTTCCTTTTGAAGCAATGGGACGGCCAAATGGGTTGGATTGGCTATTTCCAATCAACAAATGTGTTTTATCGATGGGTCATCAGATATGAAAAACCGAAAGGTTTTTTGTTGTTAAATTTTGCACTTCAACCAACTTTTATGAATAAAAAGTTATTTTAAACGTTCAACAGACTCCTGTCCTGTTGCAGAAAACTTCGTGCAGCACACACACAGCAGTTGTTTGTGTGCTTCGAGCAAGAGGAATTTCTCATAAAGTTGACTAGTCTCACGAGAACTGGCCATAAACTTTTGCACGTTTTCATTGTGTAGAACAACAAAATAAATTGAAATGTTTGCACCCATTTCATTTTATATGACCTCGCGTTAGCTTTCCTACCACAAGAAATACACAATTTCAGAAAACGGTACTAAATAATAGTCGTAAAAACTGTTGAACATTAGGCTTTTTTTTTGGGGGATACAGGAAAAAATGGGACCACAATTTCTTATTTACTCAAATTTGGCAAACTTTATATTCACATTTATGTATGGTTTCAATCTTGATTTTAGTTCGTGAAATCTAGGAAAGCTTAGTGGCAAGATTGAGTATGTTTATCTTACGCAAATAGCGCAAGTTAGAGCAGCATTATCTTCGGGGCGCGAGTCCGCACTCAAACTCTAACGACCATCACTTAAGGTAAATGATGATTGAGAAGATCGTTACCAAGCACTGATAAACTAAGCTCCGACTCAATGAGAAGAATCGTTAGTTAGGGGAATAAAATGTGCGATGAATTCTTTACCATGGGCGTTGAGTAACTTTCAACCAGACAGCAACTGTCACAAGAATTAACGGTTACGCCATTACCTCTGAAATGACTAAATCCAGTCATGTTTTATAGAAGTTAATGTTGCTTCTATGATAATCGACTAGAAACGTAACCCTCGAAACAACAATAAATTGGTTGAATCCCTATTCTAAACCAAGACAAAAAATTGTGGGTCTTAATGGGCCATCTGCCCATTTTTTAGAGATTACTTTCGGGCCTTCCGGGACAAAATGTTACCATTTGGATGGAATCTGCAATGTTTTAAAAACGACATGACCTTTTTTGGATCCTATGGTTTTGAAGGAAGGGAGAAAAATAATTTTTTGGAATACCGTACATGAGAATTTCTTCATACAATAATAATGAACTCGAATAGCATCGTAAAGCACTTTAGTCCATTAACGCAACACAATAATCGGAGATGATGGCCAGGAGGATTATCATTGACCCCTACGACCACGTGCACATTGACATTGTGTATCAACGGCCTGGAATGAAAAAAAAATACTAACGTTGTGAGACAAGCGGGTTATTGAAGACGAGCAGGGTGGGGGGCAGACAGAGCTGTTGATACGATCGAAAAGCTCGTTAATTAACCGACTGTCGAAACACTGGAAGCTTTCCAAACGAGAGCTCTCACCACAGATTAATAGGCCGCTAGCTAGGGCGCAATTAGTTCTAGGGATAAACGTAAACTCGACCGAGCGTGTCTCTTGAATTTGTTGTGGTGACAGGTGGAACCTTCAAGTTCGACAATCGTATCAACTATATTACATTGACCATTTACCCAAATGTGAAAAAAAAACTTTTACTTCATTCCGCGGTGTGGCTTGGAACCTTAACTGGGAATTGTTCCATTTGCTGCTATTCTCTAAAAAATTGTTGCTTTCATTCCAAATTTTTTTAAAAACAATTGATTTTAATTAATGAATCAACCAGATTTGGAAATCGTACACACAATCATTCGATGCTTTCGGCATTTCGTTCCGAGGATCTTTAAATTTGTCAACTCGCAACACATGTCAGCTTTCACTTTTTTTCATTTCTTTTTCGTAATTCTAACGTGTCCTTCTTGAAAGGAAAAGAAAAATCGAAACACATTTTGTATTGACAAAAGATTCAATGCAATGTGAATTGCTGAATTATGGGTACAATGAAAAAAGTAGAAGAATAATACGGTTCATTGGGTACGTAGGCGAGGTCACGAGGTACGATGATAATAAAAAATTGTTTAATAAATGCACGTAATACAGAGTAAAAGTTTTCCTTCCATTGTCAACATTCATATTAAACAAAATTTAGGTTTTATCCAGTTTATTCCAATGGACATATCACTTGAGGATATTTAAGATGTATTCCTGGTGATTTTCAATGAAAACCGATCCAAAGGCTGTTGGGTATGACGAGATGAGGGGATCTCCGGATGCAATTGATCCGGATTTCAATGCAAAGGCGAAATGTGCGCGTGTCAAAAGAGGGTTAAAGCTGCGAACTTGAATAGTAGCCACTCACGTATCGAAGAGGCAGCGCAACTTGAATCCACTTCATTTAAGAAGCAACGAAACTTGAAATCAAATCATTCTCAGTTTTATTGTCTAGATTGATATTTGGAAAGTTTCCATCAGGACCTCGTTTTCGTATCATTAGCAAGACAATGTAATTTGCTCGGACGAATGAAGGCTTGTTGATCGGGTGAAAATGCAACCGAAAATGCGAATAAAGAGGGACAGAGTGGGAGAGATACAAGAGAAGCTTGTGATAGTGAGCTCGACGATCACATACCATTTTGTGGTGAACGGACAACCGCGGGAATAGGGACGCGAAGCTTTGGTTGACAAGCCCGGCGCATATCTCTCACGTCTACGTAGATTTCGAAAGGGTCGACGAATCACATGGTATGAGGCAGATGAAGGGGTTGGGACGTCCAGTAACACGTTTGGACAATGCATCGAGTATCTCCCCTGAGGATCCTGTGCTCCATGTTATCTCGTCCTTTTCCAATCTTTGACGTTTTAGAGTATTGTCATTAGAACAGATTATTAAGGAGTTTCTATCGCCATAATCATAACAGTACATACAAAGTTCCGGCAAAATGATCGAATACAATTTTTCCAAGACGATTTTTTTTAATTTTGGCCGAATCTTCTTGAGCGTCCTATTATAATGCATAAAAAATTTGAGAAGGTTTCACCGTCTGATTATCAAGATATTCAGTGTTCAAAATCGCAACTTTAACCCGAGGTCTTATGGGAAGTTACGAAAAAAGACGATATTTTACAACTAATAACTCGAGTTCTAGACGGTCAAACTTTCCTCAAATCTGACCCACAGTGGAGTATGATTGTTAAGAAGATTGACACGAATTTTAAACAATTAAATTTGGAATTTATCGAACGATGAGAAACGATCGAACCTCCTTAAGGAATTACTTTCCTATCATTTTTCGAGATTGTAGCCGCAAACAACGGCGTGAAACCAATAAATGTGGTGGATTTATACAGATTTAGTTGTAGATTCTTAAAATTCTTGCGATACGTTACATCCGAACGTTCAATACGCTCCTTGTGGTAATAATCGCTAGGAACAATTATTGCGAGTGATTCAAAATAAATCCATGTAAATGGAATCCAATCGATCGAAATTCACTAACAGTCTCATTTGTTTATTCGATTAAAAGAAACAGTAAAGTAAAATAGATTTCATCAAAGGTAGTCAAGCTGAAAAATCATTTTTTTTAAAATAAAATAAAAAGCAACATCGCGGTACCTTTTGAATGTATGCATTTGAAAGCCCTACAGGCTTTGCATTCGATAAATAAATAAAAATACATTCCAATCCGCGTCTGCTCGAGGGCAAAAAAAGAACATTATACATTCCGTTGTAGTCAATATTTCTGAACGATTGTCGAAACCAACAAATGAAAGAAAATGAAACAAATTTTCATGGCGTTCTGCGAAAAAAAACGCGAAATAGGAGAACAAAGCTATTTGGGGATGATCAAGTGCATGTACAAATATGTCACGACCAAATTGAAGAATAAAAGATACAAACTGTTGTGTTAGAAGGATCCGAATGTACTCAGAGATACAGGTGCTTGCATAAAAACTAACACACGTTTACAAGCGGACCCTAGAATGAGCACTCCCGCGGAGACCGATTGAACCCGACCAGCAAATGATGCTCAGGAGGCATAAAATAAAATACACATACACTTGTAGAAGTAGAACGACCATGGACTGTCGTAAAATCTTATGGAGACAATCATTACCTACTCGGGTGGATACCCACTTCTATGCTGTCACAATACTTATCCGCCATGTTTTCCACAGATAGTCGAATGGCCATCCACTACAATTGGGTAAAATACTCCTCCCCATGCAGACTTGTGGAATATCACGCTATGACTATACATGGACATGTATATGTAGATTATATCATAATCATGACGATACCATTCACACGTTCTAGATCCAGTTGTCTCCGACGCAACGCCGGAGAATCTCTGGTACAATGGAACGTTCGCACGATTCCCAGTACATTCGCGGCACCGTTTATATCCATTTACTACCCTTAAACGCATGGAGGCTCAACTTGCACTCCCATCAACCTACCCTTTCAAAAGCAGTCAGGCTCATCCGGTTCTCCTCTCTTTCTCACATTTTGTGCATCTTGCTATCTTCCTTCCTTATTGCCACCAAAATGGATACCAATTTCACGGAGCTTGCTGCTCTCCTATCTCCCCGGGCGACAGCCCCCTCGACGGGGAAGAGGCGAAAAGCTCTATGGAAATTAATGATTGGGCCCAACTTGATAAATCGACAACGTTAATATCCTTATTGAGGACGATTCACCAGCATTTTAGCTCAGTTTATGCCCAGCCTTTTTTTTACGTTTTTCGTTGCTACAGGTGATTTGTGTACATACCTGGTCGGTGTTAATGAAGACTGACTTCAAGCTTAAGAAATTTCGAGCTCAAATAAATTCAAGACTTTGATTGCCTACAATTTATAATTGAGAGGTCATAAAATGTTGATGGCTAAACCCTCTTTATTCTATAACGCCTTCAGTTAATAAGTGCAAGAAAGATTTTATTCTTCAATTTGAAGAAAATATTAAAAACATTTTTTTCTGTAGTTACAATATACAGGATTAATTTGACATGAATTTATTGGCATAAAGTGTATTATTACAGTGAGCATTTAAAGTAAAACTCAAATACAGATTCACAGGACAGGTATATTGCAGGTATTGTAAAAGATGTACAATTTATTTGACACCTGTGAAACGTTATTAAGGGTTTTATTTTCGGTCATGTGGTCGATGAAATAATTGGAAATTTTACTCACCGTAAAGCTCCCGAAGCGATCGAATTTATTGTTGGGCACATGACAGTCAAAATAATTGGTAAAATGGCCGGTTGCGTGACCGATCGCTCCAAGTGGTAAATTACTTCTCATTTTACTAATTGCACGATATTGTAGCTTACAATTCATTCAGACAAGCTGGCAAATAATTTTTGCCGATAAAGTATATTTAACAGAGATTAATGAGACGGTAAATATATATAAAAACGTATGACAACCAATCGGACATCAAGGAAAAAAAATCATAAACTGAATGTATCGTGTGAGGCAATCTACGACTATTTAACTTTTATAAATGTTTACTGTTCAGAATTGATAGTCATCCCAAGTGAATCGAATGAGCAACTGTCCTCTTTTCATCGGTTTGTTGTTTCTTTTTCCAAAATGTTTTCTAGTTTTGGCGACCATTTAAAAACTACAATACGACCGTAAGAAAACCTCAACATGACAGTTGCTTTGAAACAAAAGGAATATCAATTTCATGGTTGCTACCAAAGTCCCCGTTTATCTCAATCTCTCAAATCTTATCGAGTATCAAATGTTCCTAACGTTGCCTTAGAGCACCAGGCAACTATGAAACAACAGGAGTGGAGTCGAAATATCATGCGTTGCCATACAGTTGCATTTTCCGATCCATTATTTCTCACACCAACTGCCAAACATGCAGGTTCTCTTTTTTGGTTTTCTCAAAGAATTAATTACGTTTTAAAAGTGGCTTTTGATAGCTGATTTGCATGTTAAAAAAGAATTTATTATCAGAATTTCACCAATAAGCACGTCGACTAATGAATCTAGAGATATTTGTGAAACCGCGGATGTAGTATAGGAATTTAAAAAAAATCGAGCTACGTTGGAGTTAAGTTAGGTGTAGATTCAACATCGTAGGATTGGTTGAAGCGCATCTTTGTAATTAGCATCACCACCGAATTCACCGTCAATCTTATCTCAAACAGCAATGCAACATTCTCCAAGCATCCGGAGGTTTCGTGAGCTTATGCAGCTATGCTAAGCCTGCACGGCTTGCAAAGACGAGATAGAAAGCGACAACAATGATTTCTCCCGTCAGCATTCCCTCGTATATTCATTCATCACCTCGTTAGCCCTATCCACTCGTAATTCTATAGAGACTTTATCCTAATGTTGTATCCATGCATGTCAGTAGGACAAATTGAAATAACACCATATCCCTCTGCCAGCCATTTTTGCTTGCCTCCGACCCGCACAAGATCCAGAAACAAATAATTGCGAGTGCACCGTGTCACATGAATTTTCACTGTTTCACGTTCGCGTCTATTGAGACTACGATAATTATTCCCACGGCATTGTACAGAAATCAATAGTTTCGTCTTGTTTATTTAGAGTACAGTTAGTTTACATGGAAACTGAAAAAAATCAAAACTTCTCTTTCCTGACTCAATTTTGCCATTTTTTCCCAATGTAAACAAAAACTTTACCTAAAACAGAGTACGATCGAGTTTATTTGATTTTTTGAAATTTGCAGTCAATTATAAAACGGCATGTATCTCCGACAATATTTGCTCCATCCATTTGAAATTCTCAGAGAATGTCCCAAATGTGTGTACATTCCGAAAATGCCTTTAAAAAAATCGGTATTCTGGAATTTCAAACTGTATATAACCCTTTATCTTTGTGCATTGGGATTATTTCTGTGGAATTTCGTCTTATTATTTTTTTGTTCGTTTTATTAATACAGTTCAATAAACGTTGTTGAGATATTTCCGCAATTGTTTGATCGCTTCCTTGAAGGATTCAATTTCCTGAGAAGAAACCGTGGTACTTCGCAATTATAAACTTTCATCTTGCCTAGGCAAAGCCAAAAAATATTTTCGTTGATAGTAATTTCTTACAGAACATTATTCAGACCGTTGTGATGGAAGCATTGAATACAGAAGCATTCACACCTTTTTTTTCTAATAATTATGAAATCCATAATGGCTGATTGAGCGGATACTGACGGTAATATGATAAAAGAATAATGAAGAAAAAATGAAAAATGAAAGAGAACAGAGCAATATTGGAATAAAGGCGACGTGGACGTTGCTCGGTTGAGCGAATAAAAAAATCTATAGCTTATTCTGGTGGGATTATTTTATCGTAGCGACAAAAAATACTTTGATGAAGACGAGTTGCGGAGCTTGGTTAGAAAAAAAGATTGAAAAGAGTATTCGAGCTGACCGTAGAAGCTTCGCCGCGGTCATAAAACCAACTGAGAAAGTTGAGTTGGAAGCAAAAAGATCGGAATATCCTCACCAACTGAGGGATGAAATATTCCTCGAGGAAATTAAACTGCCAGACTGTACGAAAGGCGGAGCAAGAGAGAGGATACGGCCAACTACGGTTTCCCCTGCTTTTATTTATTCCATTAACTCGTATTCCTCTCTTTGCGTCTCTTTTTAACGTTTGCGGTGAGACTTTTGCCTTTACAACGAATCCTTATCTCGAAAAATATCCATGTATTCATTGAAATAATGTTCCACTGTCCCAGATTTACTTAGTAATTAACTAAATGATGTCCATAATGTCTACATATAATTTTTTTTTTTTCCATGAAAAATTTACTCTAATCGTTACAATCGAAAATATTTCGTCACCCCTTTGAAAGAAGGTTTTTCTTTTTGAGCAATTCAAGAAAATTCGAAATTGCGCTGCTCGGAGGTATTAAACAAAAAAAAAAACAACAAATCATACGGAAACAATTGCTTACTGAGACGAATACTGACCTACAACTGGAATGGATAAATTATGATAATGAGAAGTCTATGTGAAGTGCAATAAAAAATATCCCCAAATGTCAATAACAGGGTAAGCAGGTCACCGCAGAGGAAAATAGTCATGACTATCGACAAATTTCTGATTTCATTAAACTTTTGTCACTTCATCAGAAGCCTTCAATCAGGGGAATTAAAAATATGGAGTCGGGTATGAGCGACTGCAGTGATGATTATAAGCTTCGAAAACTTTGAAAATTCTCATCGTCTAATTAACGAAGTCCCCGTTCTCATGCGACAAATCATTAGTCAATTGTGTGAAAGTTTTTAATTACACATTCAGCAGCATTGGCTCGATTGAGCTGCACAACGAATGCTGCCCCGGCAGGTTTATGTACCATTTCATTAAATAAATATTGAAGTAATTAAGAAAGATTTGGTACTCAAATTTTCATGCAAGAGTCCTCGTGTTCAGGCTCATTATTTTCTCACGCTAAATTCCAGTTCAGTAACCTGCTGTAGTGAACCTGAAAAGTGAAAAGAATTTAAACCAGTATTTCGAATATTAGTTTTTTTTATTGACAAGAAACACGCCACTTCTGCGCTTACTCGGTATGTGAATATTTAATTATGGGGGTTGGCAATTATGTGAATGAACTTTGTGATTAACATTTATCATTTCAATAGCAATGCTTGTTAGTGCAGCATAAATTGTGATTGTCGATGGCATTGATATGCAAACTCTCAGTTGACATATTCTACTAATATCAACGATTTTCTCCATGCCATTCGATTTAGGTTTTTATCTTCATTTTTCATAATTCTTGTCTTTGTTTATGTTTTATTTGCAATGTTCCTTTTTCCCCCGTTCGGGTTTTACGAGCTCTTTCCATTGCTTCACACACGCATTTTTTTTCGCAAACTTTCTTTACCAATGCAACGGTGTTGCATTCGAATGAGGGCTAAGGGAACTCGAGAAAAACGAGATCGATCCAGGTCATCATATTACTGTTGATTTTCTGTTGATTGCTTCTGATCACCGCATCAGCAACTCAGAAGAACGTCATCCTGCTGAGCGATCGATGGACCAGCTGGTGCATCGTGGTAATTTCTTCAAATTCAACATGCATTGCAACGAGTTAACGGCGGCATGCGCAAAGTTTTTCTGTTCCTATATGAAACTGTTTAGATAACGAATGAACACAAATTTTAACTCAAATTTGGTCAATCGTCCATTCCCCGATACAGCAGTTTATCGATTTCGTGCGTTTGAACTTTGAAATGTTTGACATTTCCTTGAGTAACTACGGGAAATATAAATCGAAAGAAGTGACAAAGTCTCTCATTCCTATACTGACTAGAAATAAAAAATATCAAATAGTTGAAGACCTTTGATAAAATATTCCCTTGGCATTTAAAGAACCCGATTCGTCAACTTTTTCTTTTTTCAGTCTCATCTTTTTTTTATTTCATATTCTGTCAAATCTTCGTTTCTTGTTGTATTAACGTATTTATTGTTGTACAAAAGTAAAGGTTTATGAGCAATGGTCAATCTAACGGTCACAAAAAATTAGCCATGACCGTTTTGAAGCATAAAGTATTCCATATTTCCTGGTCAGAGATTTTGACTGGAATTATAAGTGGTTTTTTTTTTTTTAACAGTGGCTTCGAAATATACATACTTTCGCGTTCTACTACATTCAAGGAAACTCGCTCATCGAAACCGTTGAAATGAACAGCATTTTCAAGATTTCGCTCATCGAAATCGTTGAAATAAACAGCATTTTCAAAATTTTTTTCCTGAAATCGCTGGCAATATGTTAAAATAAAAAGTTTCATCCGCTTCTCTGGTACGTATTTGAAGTATTCAAAACGAATTTAATAAATTCGTCACAAATATTGTTGCACAATTACTCCACAATTTTATTTATCCAACTCGATCAAAAATTCAACACCCATATAAACATACAAAACTTGTTACGTTCCAAAAAATGAAGACTTTTCTTTGACTCTTCCTTTTGCGTAACACTTAATTAATGAAAATGTTGATTCATTTAGTTTGGATAAATCGGGCACTGAGACGTTGATTCGAGCAGATTTGATTCTTGAGGACCATCGCAAAAGAATATTTCATCTCTCTAATAACGTGACCAGCAATATTATAATTTTAAGTCACAACAATATTGAATCTGATCACGTTACAAATTTGAGCGTACAGTATTTAAAAAGCAATAAACTGTTTCAAAATGCGACCGTTATTCATGCACAAAATTAACATTAACCGGAAATGTTCGTCAGTCAAATTGGTGGTAAATCGTGTCTTTGAAACTAAAATGTTAAACGTTTTCCAAAAGTGCATAAATGATCTGTTATTATATTGATAATCTTTGGTGAAAATGATCAAAGCTTTGATCTTCATCTTTACACGTATTTTTGATACGGCATTTAATACCTCAAATAATTTAGAATTCAAGGTACCTCAGGTACCTTGTAAATATCATCCTGGCATTTGCTTCCCGCCTATATATTCTTGTATTTGTGGGAGCCAAATAATCTACGTAATTCAAGTATCCGCTAAGACGCAATTAATCGACGATCTTTGAAGTTAGGTGGCATCTTGATGTCTTCCCATCTAAATAATTTGGATTTGGCAATTTAATACGGACGTACAATAATGTATGTAAATTGCGAATTCACTCTCGTGTCAGAGAACCAAACTGCGTTATTATAAAGAAAAAAAAAAAACATTTTTCGGTTAATCATAAAATTTTAACAGCTTTTTGATTTATCAATGATGTCGAAATTAACATGAATAAAGCTTTTCAAAACGGACGGCAGAGATATTTTAGCAAAACTTTAAACACTCTATTTTCCTGTCCCAGGGTCGATGGTTTATTGCAGAATTCGTGATTTTGTTTGTGTATTTTTTCAGCAAGTTCTGAATGATAACAGCTTCTGGGAAATTAATTTCTTCGACATCCTCTGAAATCGTGCAGTCACTTTAGGTCGCCGTGTAAACTCGATATTCAGGTACCGGATTTCTGGGTTGAAAATTCCGTTAGAGCATACATCGAGACTGTGAAACGTGGCCTAATCTGAGTGAGAAATTTGTGGAAGGATGGTTGGGACTGACCCAATTTCTCGCCCAAATGTACACGTTGTTAGTTCGAAGAAATTAATGATAGGTTTGAAATCCCGGAAGTATTTCCTCTGAATTGCAAAGTACCAGAGGCAAATATTTCGGGGTCAAAAATTTCACCATTACTACTAGAATGACGATTTTTTTAAATGTATAATTGTGACAAAATGTTTGTTGCACCCACGATTTTCGCACTCGCGATCTATTGATATTCGCACCGGTGATGAACAAAAAGAAACGTTCACGATCATTGAACAGAAGTGAATTTGGCATGAAGCAACCCATACATGATGCTTTCTCTGTCTTATCGTTGCTATAACCGATCCCGACAGCAGTGAGGAAAGTCTGGCTGGAGAAGAGGAAAGGGGGGGAAAGGCAGCAGTGAGATCGTCTGAGAAGATCGGAGTGTTTCTCTCTGGTCGGAAAGTGCGAGTGCGACGAAAAATCGGTGAATGGCTTTTAGTTCGTTGCTATAGACCGATCTTGGCTACCGTGCTCGCCCGTTTGCATCTCAGTACGATTCGAGCCGTGGCAATCGTGTTCGACTCTCGCAGTCTTGCAGATCGTGCAAAAAGTAAAATTTCCTAATTAGCAAGACGTTTTATTTTTTAAATTATCGAACGTGGCTTTGTGGCAGGGGTTGATTATACTTTTTATTTGCGAAGGTGAGGAACGTAAAATTGTTATGAAAATCTGTGACGTTCGTTTTTTATTCTCCAATCGCGACAAAACGTTGTTTAGTTGAATGAAATTTGATTTCATTTTCTTTGATTTGTGTGAGTTTTCGATCAGATTCACCTACGGTGACTGACGAATTGGTGATTTTTTATTCGGTTGTGGCATTCGAAGCGTTTTGCATATTATTTTCAGCAACTACTATTTTGCACTATTTGTGATTCTTTAATATAATGCAATGAAGTTCAGCTGATTTGTTAATCGAAGCAAGCCAACTAATCGATAAACAAATAAATGGATTCAGTTGCATTGAGTTTGAATTAAATCTAAACTGACCATCAAAATGTAAATAATGAAATCATTCAGTTTGTTATCACAATAATGAACTGCAGACCGTCGGTGCCCATTTTAAGAAAATAAATCAACAGAAATAAATGAACATCAGGGCAAATTGTACCGGTGAAAATTACAACTGGTAATCTGTAATTCAAACGGTCCCTTAAACACGGCTCTCGATTGTACGTCTGTTATGGTATCCACGTGGTTGATCGATTAATCGAGAGGAAGTAATTTGTTTGTACGTGTTTGCTTGTTTTCCACCTGACCTCTATTTCCAGAGGGATGGGGAGGAGGACTTGATTACTCACTGATCGATCAAGTTCTGTTTAGTCCGGCAGAGACGTAGGCGATTGAAAATGCAAATCGTTCTCCATCATGAGCCATCGTTGTTATTTTTTCTCTTTTATTCTCATGAAATTAGTCACATAAATCCAACAAGAAATCGTCACTTAACAACATTGAATAATAAACACGTGGTCGCAAGGATGACGATGGGGTTCGAACGTTTTAGTTCGAAAAACACTAATTTTTTCGATGCATAATTTGGAGGAAAATGAAATAAGTACAAAATAGTTTGCGGGTCAAGTTAATTTTTTTTAATGATTTAAATAATTCAAATCATTTCAAAACTTATGAAATAAAATTCTCCAAATTTTATGAGATTCGTTCACATAAACCGGAAGTGCTCCACGCGATATTTTTTAGCACAATAATTTACGTGACATTCAAACGTTTCCAAAAAGCCCTGGTGGTATTGATGCCTGACTATTATTACCGCGACGTGATATTAATTAATTAAAATGTATCGATTAAATTGATAATTCGTGTTATCGATATTATGAGAGATCATTATTTATATTAAGAATCAATTTCATTACCGACAGAGTTAGTTGGGCGATCGGTGTATAGACTCGGCGAAAATCGAAGCCGGGCCATTACTCGGTTGGGTGACACTCCCAATCAAAGGGAACTCAGTAAAATAAATCCAGCGGTCAATATGGTTCGGGTTTTTCGCGGTTTCCCTTAGCCCTCGTACGAATTCAATGCAGTAGCTCAATAAAAACTAGTGGCTGCGGCCAACGCTATTGGCCAGTCTCACAAAACCACGGAAGTTACTGAACTGGCACGAAATAGGGTCAAAGTGATGGGACGGGCTTGTAAAAACTGCAAGGTGGCAACGTAGGAATGATAATTTTCATAAATGAGTGCTTTTAACTCCTAACTCAGTGCCATTGACTTTTTGTACCTTTTTACCAACAAAAGTAACGTTGTTCCGATATTTCTATTGACGAGGAGAAGGCTCATTAACGGTCGAGCGTTGCTGAAGGCCGTTCTCTTGACGCAAGATCATTTTTTCCAATGTATGAGAGGCGAATTGATCATTTTTTTCTTTAATTTACCAGCATCCGTTATATCCAGCGATGGTCAATGATTTATTAGATTTTTTACGTTGCTTCTAAGTATGTTCATTAATGACCGAAAAGAAACTTTCTTTTTCTAAGTGCTTGTAATTATACTTACAATTTCAACCTAATGTACAGACGAAGGCTTTGATGCCGTTCAATAACGAAGATACTACAAGTCTGAATGCTTGCACTTCGTTCTCAATTAAGAATAATTTCAAATCGACATTTCCCTTGAGATCTCATTATTTTTGTACTAAAATTGAGAACTGGTGAACGATTCAGACGTCGTTTTGGTAGCTTGGAAACTTCTAAGGATCGGTAAATGGCAGAAATTCCCATCAATGAAAACGACATAAATTCGAAATATATTTTGCACATATGATATATTTTTTAGTTTCATATACACGAATATGAGAATATGTATACTTTTTTTATGGGTGATGTTTTTTGAATGTTTTATACTCCGATGACTAGTATATATATTCAAAATATATTTTCTGCATATCAAAGACAAGCGAGGGTCGGTGGTTGGTCCATCGGATAAGACCTCGGGCTCGCACGCTGTGTCCCCGGTTCGAATCGCAGTCAAACACCAATGAAAATGTAAATATTTCTTCAAGTGTTTCGACGGAAATCCCGGGTGGTTTGAACTTCACCGTCATAAATCCCTGTCGAAACCCCTCTTTGTGATCCCCAAGCCATTGGTTTAAGCTCCGAATGTCTCCTTCGGACGTTTATGAGGCGGATAGTGAGCTTCTGGCGGCAATGTTTACTGCAGTTTCCCATCGCCCGCAGCAAATGAGGTGCAGGTGGGGGTAAGTCAGCTGTACATAAGGAAACGAGGGAGGGTGTTGGAAGTGAAAAAGAGAGAACGCTGTAATATACGAAACGACACAGGATAAGAAAAAAAATTTTACCATTTTCATATCATATGAAAATAGATTTATTTTTGTTCGTCGAAGTCACCGTTTCCCTGCATTTAAAATAAATTAATACACGTAAATATAATACAAGATGTAAGAAAATGTTTAAACGTAGCTTTTTTTTCGAATCTACTGCAGTTATCAAAATGGATATAAAAATGTCTACATTCCATTATTGCCAGCGAGGGCGATTATAGCATTCTCTCATTTTACTTCCTTCCCTTCCCCTTCTTCCCTTCACCCTGCCATTCTATGCAGCAGCAGCCGAATTATCGAATCAATTTTCACTGCGTCACATTTGCTGAAGGCGGAGAGAAACTGCAGAAAAATTTGCTGATACAGCTGGTTCCTAACTTACCGGATACCTCAGCCGGCGAAATGCGAGAACGCATGAGCACGGCCACCAGTGGAACTTGGAGAGGCACCACCTCAACTAGGACGCAATGAGGCGACCGGCAAATGGCTAAGGATCTATTACACGCGTAATGATAATCGTCCACGAAAAGCACCCAAAACTGTATACTTCGGCAGCACAGAAAAGGCTTCGATTTATGAATGTGGAATTCAAATGAACCGGGATTGCTCGTGTAACGGTTGGAAATATGAAAAAATTTTGATTGATGCTTGGCTCGGATTCGAACCCGGAATTCATGGCATGTGAGCTCAAGTCCTGAAGGAGGTTGGCGACCCAAAAAAAAATAGTTTAAATGCTACGGAATATTTACGGAACATTAATAATCGCGTCGAGATATCGGCAAATTCGTTTTGGAATTTTTTACCGTCGTGTTTTTTTTTACTATGCCGTCTCCAAGTAGAACGAAATCGCGGTTCTACTGTATTAAAAATAAATTATTTATACAATGTTGCGAAACGTATTTCGAATAAGAAGAAAATTCATGGGGGACGACATCAGTCTTTGCAATATAAAACGATCATGATGAAAAGAGTGAATTCACCTGGATTCGCCTTATTCACTATTTAAAAATGTTCTTTTCCTGTCTTTTTGACGTCGGAAATATTTATAAAAGCGTGCATGCTTGAAACGGTGAGCAATAAATAGCCTTTGGATCAATACACCTCTACGTAAAGGTCATCTCTGTCGAAATACAATCTGAGAATCCTAAAATTACTCTTTTCATTATTTAGTTATTCATTCGCGAGTGGGGTCGCATTATTAATTGATAAATTCATTTAGTTAAGAGAAACAGTGCTCACGCACTACTATTATCCAAACGAATTATTTGTCGTATTTATTTAATAGAAATCTCGATAAAAATAAGAGCACTGAAACGTGACCTTTTAAAATCCAGTTCGTAGTTATTTTAGATAAAGATTTAAAAATTCAGACTGAGTGTGTCAGGTTCCGATCAGCTACCGGTTTTCACGCGAATACCGCAAGACCGTGGCAGTACATTTGCCCGGATTCTAATATCCGAGGCTGCCGTGAACTCAAAATAAAACAATTATATTCCTTTTGTTTTCATATAGCAATAAACAATCCGAAAGAAAATGAAAAGCTTCTGAATGAGGACAACGAATTTGAACAAAAAAAACTGCACAAAATACTGCAGAAACTTGATGGCGCAGTGTGATATTTAATATAAAAATGTAATTAACATAATTTGATACAATTAAGCAGTGATTAACATCGCCAATGACAAACTAAAACTAAATGATTTTTCAATCAACTTTTGTGATATAAGTATCCGCTGTGAATAAATTATCGCGATCTTAACTGTTGTTAAAACAAACAGACAACAATTGGTGTTTCGAAGAAAATCTGAAGAAGTCATGAGTGTGTTGGTTGTTGGACTGAGCTTGACAAACTGGAACTATCAAACGTGCCAGAGAGTCCAAACGCGTTGATAATTTGCGGAATGAGAAACGTACTTGAGGCGAACTTGTAGTTGCGCGCGTTGCGATACGTGCATACTGTGAGCGTTTGAGTACTTGTGAAAGTGTACGTGTTACTAAAACAGAGACGAAATTGTCAAACTGGACGTTTTGAATATATATAAAAGAAGGAGAAGAAGCGAGGGGGAGGAAGGATTTACAACCGACGAAACAACGTGGAAAGCCGGGGACCATTGGGATTCGACCTTTTTGGAAACTTCGTCGAAGGTGAGTTCAGAACTACGAGAACGTTGGACCTCAGGGTTGGATACTGATACCTCACCCTTCCTCGCCATCCTCACGAACACAAAGCCCCCAACCTCCCAGGATATTCTCGGATTCCCTATTTCAATCCTCCGGCTCTACACGTCCGGCTTAAACTTGCCCTCAGAACATTGTTGTAACGTTCAATTTGTGTAGTTCTTCCGAATCAGGTCGACTAACGAAGGATTGTATCGTATCTTTCAATTTTTCATTCATTGTATTTACTCTACTACTTTTTTTCTTCAACAAATACTTTTTTCTTCGATGTATCGTGGATTTGTCTTGCGGCGTCTTGCAGGTATGAGAGTTTTGTGAATTAAGACAGTTCAAGATGTTTCAGATCAAAACCTATATACCAGTCTGATATTTTTATTATTAAAGAGCCAAATTCTAAAAGTCGTTCTCACAGAATAAAACCGTTGGTTTCATGGAACAAACTTTTGGAAAAAAAACTGTTGTTCGAATTCTCACTAGATATTATCCCTCAAATTCGAACGACTATTCAAATGAGTGCATAAAATAACGAATAAAACAAGCGAAAGTAGCGACGTCGTTGGAATGAAAACTTTTTCTTTGTGGGTGTCAATGCAGAATTGTTCTATTTCGCCTTTGAATATTCTGATCCAAATATTCTTATGAAGAATCTGTCCGAGTTGAGATTATTCTGAATTCTTAATAGAAATTGTTTATCGACAGAACGGAGGATTTCTTTGCACGGAAGTAATTTTAATTGCCAAATCAAAATTCACATTTAGTTGTCAACAGAATGCAATTCGTATGGTCATTTAAAATATAAAATATTGAATAATTTATTATGTTTTTTTTTTGTTGATATTATGCACTCGCAGTTTCCATGAAACACGAGTACATGATTTATAAAATTCTGTTTATAGTTGTAAATTGTTTTGTCACGATTTCATAGTGAAAGTGTGTCAAAAGTTAAGATGAATACAAGTTGTGAAGAATCTGCATCATCCCTCACCTCTTCTGTTTTTTTTGTTTCGTTTTATGCTTCAATCGCGTAACTGAGACCATGCTCGATTGTTTTAATCTCTTTTTACTTTCACTTTTATGTCGTTGGGCGTGATTACGAAGGATTTGTATTATGACCATATTAATCAAATTGGCTAAGCGGCGTCATCAGTCTGTTCATTCTTGTTTCACCTGGACATCTTATTAGTGGAATAAAAAAATGTTATTCTTTCGGTTATAACTGCAAAGAATTACTCTTAAAATATTTAAATAGCAAAATTTGTTTGTCGCTAAACAATCGAATTGCAAATAAACGACTGAGATTGCGAAAAAATCGGCCCACTCTGACGATTACATATTCATGGTATTTCTTTAAAAAAATAATAAATGGCCATCCAAATGAAAGTATGGGAATGCCGAGTTTCATCGAGCATTGGGATATCCACATAAACCAGACTGGCCACGAGTTTGATATCGTGATATCTGAATAACTCGGAACTATTGATGTGGTGAATATTGACATTCAGATAATTTCCAATTATCCTAACGCCTCAATAAAAACGGTTGTGATAAATTATTCGAAGGATTCGTGCTTTGTGATTATTTTTTTATCTTTTATTTCATAAATTGCATACCACAAATTATCAGCAATGTCGGTGTCATTCGCCTTCGATCATTCTTTGCACATTGTTCCGAGAGAAAAATTCACCGCGACCTCAAATTGCCATCTCCCAACTCTGTGATCAGTAATAGCGAGGTTGACCACAATTTGCTGGGCATTAAATAAATCGTGAGCCACAGAGAATGATGAATAAAATATTACGGCCAATAATTACCCACTCGAAACAACAATTGACATCAATCCTCGGAAGTGCTTTGAACGAAAAAAGAAGAGTATTGAATGGATTTTTGATTACAATCGAACGACAATGTCAAGTGAGCCTAGAAAGTTAAGAACTCTTGACAGCAAAGGCATACATCTTTTCCACGTAGAATTGCCGACATAGAAGCAAGTTGTCAATAAAAGCGAAAAGTTCATTAAAGGTAATCCATTAGTTGTTGAGGTCGTTGAGAAGAGAATATCAAGAGGGATTTGATTGCAGAGGCTGAATGAAGAAAAATCTTTAACATTTAATCAGTTTATAAGAAACGTGTTGCGCCAAATTATCGAGATATGTATAAACAATATCATCGATAAGTCATTCGTTACTAAAATGGAGGCATAAAAAATGTTTCATAACCAAGCCAACCTTCTTTGTTTGAATAACGTAAAAAAATAAATAAACGTTTGGATGACAGCGAGATCAGGGAAATGAAAATCGATATCCAATCAATCAAATTGTGACGCGATGGTATGCTATCAATACTGAAGACTTTTGAATAAACGTCGTGTCAAGGCACGAGAAGATTATCAGACTAGGAGCTGATTTCATATGGAGAGAAGTTTCAGGTGTGGTTACAAAGTTATGAAGATTGAAAGATCACAATTATTGGTAGTGCATAAAAAATGCCTAGAAACTCAGTAATAAATTGTAATTCAGCAAATTGTAAACTCAGTAATTGGAAGATTAATGAAATCATTTTGTATTTAATTCACTTGCGTTCTAAGGTTGTTCGTGAATCATATTTTCATCGAGAGCAAAATTCTCTTCAATGTATTTTCCATATTTCTTGACGTCAATTAATTTTATGAAATACACTCAGTATTTTATTTGATGAACATCAGAATGAGCTTGCGTTGGCATTTAGTCTTGTTCACTGGTGATATTTCAACTGCGTTTTACGATCATCACGAGCAATGTATTTCAATAATGTTAATAATTGAATACTTAAAAGTCTCATGACGATGAGGTTGGAAAAGATCGAAAGAAGTCAATGGTCGATGTATTCTGAAGGCAAAGAAAATTTCTTTCGTACGACAGGCCACAGGTTAATCTTGGCTTGAGGTGAGCCAACAGGTGCACTCGATCAGGATATCATGTTACCCGAGAAATCGTTTTAATGCAACTACACTCTTGCAACAGTATGAGTTTTCCTGCACACGCTGTATTGCAATAGCCTGCACCGGGATTATAATTATTTTACTATGAAAAAATCGTCAATAAATCGGTCAATGAAAAATATTAAATTACAGTTTTATTGTCATTCCAACGATTACAGATTTGGTACAAGAATTATCTGCGTCTTGTTATTTATCATTTATTACGGGATCGTAACTACTTTCAAATTTATTGTAAGATTTTTCGTCAAGGCAGATCCAAAAAACCATCCAAAAACTTGATGACCACAAAAAAGTGCACGAAACATTAATACTCATAAATATTAATATTAATTGCATCATAACTGGTTGGATGTTATCAAGAATTTTGAATCCCTGAAATCCCTCTTTCTCCAAGTTTTCTTCTACTTGGATCACATTCCGAGCAAACAACAACAACCAGTCTGTTCTTTTTCTAATGGAACGGAGAATGGTTGTTTTCTTGACTACTCCTCAATATTTAGTGTTTAAGAAAAAAGGTTGTAAACGCGAAAACAGATACTTCTTGGAACCCAAGGCATGGGTAATTTATATTACTACGAAAAACACCATTACCACAAAAAAAAAAAGAACAATTTGAGAAATGAGATTCTTGAACTGAATTGATTGTGTTAAGGTAGTTCTGTAGTTTTGTTCAAATCTTAGGAATTCCCTGAAATTTTAGTATGATGTAAAAACAGCCTCCATGAACCGACTCACAAAATTTTAAACCGATTCACCGTCCCGTTTAGGAGATATTTGATATTAAAAATCGATCTTTTTGTACGCGCGGCCTATACCTAACACGCAAATCGACGGACTTTGTTTACATTTTTTATGATAGCTGCCGAACTGATCTTACGGATTCATTTAAAAATCACTCACGTATTAAGCAGTATTGTAGGATTAATTAAAAAAAATATGTATATATTTCACCGTTTGGTTTCGGAGATATCGATTAATGAAAATAAATAATCTCACTCGACGGGGAACGGACATACGATCAGCTGTGACGAAACGGCAACAGTGTACGACGGCAGGGAACAGATGAGCGCGTAGTAACGGTCGCGACAGCGAAATTTTTTCGCAGGTTTTAATAATTATGGCAAGAATGGAAAATAAATTAATGTTTTTAATAAATTAGATTTCGTTCATTAATTCATAAACATATATATATATATTATTCTCGTGTTTTCTTGCCGATCAGCGAGGTTATGTCCACTGTTGTCTCGTTTAGTGACATTCGCTCGACACATGGCCGAAACAGCTTTTAGTTTTTTATCGAGCGCTTTTTTTTCGCAAACCGACCCTTAAATCGCAATTCAGTTGACATTATCAATAATTTTTTCAACAAAACAAATATAATTTGGAAAAACTTTGACACATTGGCACTTTGACGTTGGACGCTACTATACTGGAAAATTGCGATGTTGCCACATTTACAGAGCCTCTCTCTATACGTGTAGGGGACCTATCCATGCATAGAGTGTGATTGTGTAGGATATCAACAGTGTACAGCATCGCCAAAAGTTTGAGACTGGCAGCGCCACATACGTATGCCATCTTACTGTACGCTGCGGTCAAAACTTTTGGCTGAGACGTGTACATACAGAACTACCTTAAGGTATAATCTCGTCACATTCACGTCGAATACTTCCAGTTAATTTTTGAAATCTTGCTTATACAACTGCGGAGGAATGATCCATAAATGTAAGTTTTGACATCTTCTCAGACTGTTGGACCATATTCACTTAATAAACGAAGGCCTAATATGCAGTTTGGAGTTTAAAAAATGAGCACCTTTCTTATAAGTTTAATGGGCAGAGCTAATACTTCATATCGCTGTACTTTTGAAACTGAAAGATCAAAATTATTGAATGTTTTCAGAAAAACTTTGCACCATGTTCGTGGGTGATCGTGAAAAGTAAGAAAAGAAAAAACTCAGTGTTTTTTTTTTACATTAAGACTCTTCATTACTCAACTTTTTTACTGATAACTTCACGGATTGTAAATTGAAAAATTACATGAAAAACAAAAACTCATTTTTACTGGTTGCTCATTTTTATTATGACACACGGAGCGTGCCTCATAAAAATTAGTCTCAATTCAATTTAAGTTTTAATTTAATTTAGTTAAAAGAAGTCAAGTAATCTTCATTGGTCAAATTCGTCAATCGTCACCTTCGTTGTTGTTCTCGAACAAAAACAACTTTAAATAAGTCGTTACTGAGCCATCCGGATATTCGATCTTGTTCTATCATCTCGAAGAGGATGCTCGTACATTCTGTTTATATCCACCTCGTTAAAATATCCGAGGGAGCATCTGCTTGCAACTTAATTGTTTTTGTCTAGCTTTCGCCTATTATTCTGCTTGCACAGTGTCTTTTTCCCATAAAGTTTAAACTCTAGGCATTAACCCGTAAAGTTTTGGATTCTGATGATTAAAGTGATGAAAAATCTAATGTCGTTTGCTTTGTTTTTCAATTACGAAACTAGCAATATAATTACTGCATATCAAATGTCTAATTCGATTAATGATACAACATTTGTTTTAATTATTGATATTTTAAGCGGAAAAGCTAAACCTTTGATTATTTTGAATAATCATTGAAACCTTTACTCAATTTTGCTGAAAAAACATTGCAATTTTCCTAATGTTTATATTTTTGAGATTTCTCTGTTGCTTTCATTAAAATTTGTTATAAAGTCTTGCAGTAGCTTTATAATTTGGATTCCCACCGACTGTTCGGTGCACCCTTTCTGATTATCACGTAAATAATAAGAAAATTAAACGTAAAATTGTCTTAATGATGCTGAATATAATTAAAACGTAGATAATGAGCAAATTTCATGAATTTGGATTCAAACCGTTTCGTCCATTTCTGGCTGCACTTTTGTTAAAATCCATATATTATTGAGCCGTAAGAATGAGAATGGGTACGTTCGAAGGTTGAAATCGTTGAAACCAATAAGAAAAATAGTACCGATCGCGTCACGAGAGGAGTAGAAAAGATGTGAGTAACTGAGTTAACCATAGCGATCTCCCGTTCCATCTGTTGTCCTGATCTTGCGCACCTGTTCGCGCACCTGACTCACCTGAATCGTACGTTTATCTGCGCACAAAGTGCGGCTGAGTGAAATTCATCGAAAGGAAGAAAAAGAATGAAACAAAAAAGATCGTATCCAGTTCCTTCGAGGAGCTCTTCGACATTTTGTCGCTCTGATACTCGAGGAGTCATTTTATTTTAACCCTTCCTTGATTTCATGGACACACGTCCAACGGAGGCCGTCTAACGATTCAAATTAAATCAGTCTGGCCTGGGCCAATCCTCTAAAATACTAGAACAATAAACATCAAAATATACAATCGTTCGTGGTCGTTGTTATATTTCTATAGAAAGAAGTCGCCAATAGAAACTTCAATCGATGACAAAAAAAAACTAATATTCACACTCAATTGGAGGAATTTTCTTTAAATATAAAAAAAAAGGTTGTATATGTATATAGATATATTTGGACTTAAACATTTTCGAGATAATTAAGTCATGCGACGCACCGACGTTATCGCTGATGACGTCAGCTACATATACGTCGAGTTTATTTCAACAAATGATTCAAAGTTTTTCTTTAACTGTTTACATATTTTTTCATCTCAATGCACTATGAAGTTTGGGTAAATTCGTGAGTTTCACTGAATCTCACGAGCTTTTTTTGGCAATGCGCTTGACTCGGTTTCAGGTAAATCAGCCGTTTCCGCAGGCCAGGAGAACAGCATGATGTTGGACGTGCAGGTTGCATTTCTATCCGCCCTCCCGCACCTTTCCTCAGCAATCCCTCTGACTCCCTCCACTTCAAAGACTCGTTACTCCCTCTTGTCGCCTTGCCCTCCCTTCTTCTCCCACTTGTAAGCCGTATGCTGGCGTTGCAACTCCATTCAAACCTGGCCAACGTCACGTTTCTTCATTCTTCGCTGCCACGTCAGCATAACGAGTAAACAGCCGACTCAAATGTCAATGCATGCGAAATGTATTCCATTACAATCGGAAAATATTAGTTCTGATGGTTACTGTTCACTCAATTATTTTTACCCACATTTTTTCGTGCTCGAGCAAATAAATTGCACAAACACTTAAATTTTATCAAATTATTAATTAACTTTGTTAATTTTTCATTACTCTTTGTTGACTACAATTTATTTAAGCTGAGTATTCGATTCGAACGATGAGAATCGAAGAATTATTTTATTACGACAGTTTTTTGTAACCCGCTGACCCTGCAGGAACATTTTTTTTCTACTGTCTAACTGTTGCTCCAGTTCTCAATATTTAATAACATTCATTCAATATGATAAAACAATTAAAATTATAAATCTATTGCCTAGATCAGGTGCTTTCTTGTGAATATAAAAAAAATATAAAAATTCCAGTGTACATGACTGAACGATGAGGACCAGACTATTTTTAATGCACAAGATTTATCAGCCACATTTATCAGTTGTTTCTTTAATCGATACAAAATATTCTGTAATATTCAGGGCTTTTGTTCTCGTAATATTCCCAGTCTTTGACTCGATTATAGTTGTGAAAACATTTTTCAACCATTTTTATAAACAGAATGCCGTGTTTCGATGACCATAATCGAACTTTCCGAATAATTCTCTCGGGGCAAAACGGAAGATGAACAACCAACGAAGTCTTGCCATTCGATAAACGACGAGATGAAATTCACGTGTTCTCCCAAATAGAAACGCAATGGATGTTGTTTAGGCGCTATCAGGGAATTAAATTTTTTTTTGTGCACAATGCAGACAATTGTGCAACGACTGCATCGAAATCTTCTCCACAACTTTTTATCTCCTGTGAAAAACAATGCTGCTTTCCAAGACGATTAGATGAAGATGCTCGACGTCTTCATTGCTTTGTTGTCCTGTTACCTGCGAGGTTCTTTTGTTCCCCTACCATTTTCACCTCACTGCATTGCCTTTGGAGCGTGAACGTTCAAGGTGCCCTTAGGCACTCATTCGACTGAATTAAGCGCGTCGGTGACGATATTCGACAACAGGTATCGACCGTATTATATGTTTATATATGCACAAAAGTCGTCCAAGTGTAATAAACATATTGGGCGTTCCGAGCCAAATCGACAACGTTTCAAATTGCTTTTGTATTTATCCAGTTGATCTTTTTTAGAGTTTGTTGGAAGCAGCTTACCTGTTTATTTAATTATTAATTTCATCCCAGCACCTTCTTTGGAAAACATTGTTTTAACAAATTCCCTGTTATTTTTCTTCAAATATCAATATCTCCTTCGAAATTAGTAGCAAGCAGAATAGATGAGATGGTCGGATTGTTTGTTCTGAAACTTACTCTATGGTTCGACAATAAGATGCAGAAAAGTATTAAAGTATTTTTCATAAAAACTTGACAGGAAAATCGAATTGCTGAATGACACTTCAACTTTAAGATTTTCTGCATATTTTTAAACGAACTGACGTTCCAAAGAAAATAATTCGTCCTTTTCATCCATTTTGTTGGCTGTTTTGTCGATAGAGTAATTGATATTTAAAGAAAAAAAACGGACAAATTTTGAAAAAATCGTGTACGATGAACGTAGTAAGATAGCATTTAAAAAGAATTAGTTGAGTTGCTTTCAAAGAGTTCTAATACAGATAAAAAATCGACACCAAAAGTGTTACTTTCGAAACCTGGTCGATTTAGCGCAGAATGCACCATATATATATACATACGTATAATGCATTCAATATAAGGATTCATTATATACATGTATACGCTATGTAATTTGTTATGTACATATATAAACACAGAGGTTTGTAAAGAGGAGCTAGAAACTCCTGAAGTAACGTCCTGCTGCATCTGTTATCCTGCTCGCCCACGCTCGAGGAATTCACCTGAAAAGGAAATCTCTCGTCACGCTCTGACGAGCTCTCCATACACGAGGAATATTCCTCTTGAGAATTTTTGTTTCTCGTTTCTACCTCCTCGCTCTTCCTTCTATATCAATTCCTTTTCCTCTTGCAGTTCCTCATCGCTGTTCTACCTCTTCGCTCTCCTGATCATCCTGGTCTGGTACAGTGCTTGATTTTTTTCTCGTTTTTATTAACGAGGACAACTGCTCTGCAAGAGCATTTGGTTGAAGAAAATGGTGTACTTGAAAATGGATTTTTTTATAGATCCGAATGGTTCGTCCACGTGGAGATATTATTGCGCGATATCCACGTATAAAAAATCAATTACTTTTTGATGATAAAACATCGTTTTTGAAGAAAAATATGATTAAAATTTTTAATGAGTTCTTTTCATTCAGAATCATTATTTTTTCTTCAATTATTTACTAATGTTCTGACTTATGCAAATCTCGAAGATGTTAACAAAGTGTCAGAGTTCAACAATTTTCATAACTATGAAGTATTGACAACAAAATCGTCCATAAATACTATCGATACATGGACAATTTTTATTGGTATGATAAAATATGGTGTCAAATTGAAATAGAAAAAGGTGAAATGATAACGAGTATTATTGCTCTTTAATAATTTTCTGTCACTCTGTAATTGAACATGTAGCGTGTAGGACACGGAATAATGCGATTTCAATGTTGCCGAGAGACTGAGTATCTACTCACGGCCCGGTGGAGGTATATTCTGCTCACTGTGCTGTTGCCCTGATAAACAGAAGGCATGCGGATCTCTCGAACCTTTTGAATTTTTTGACACACCGAAAATACGACATTGAAACTGGAATCAAACGTTTTTTACCTAATATTCTAGAATTGTGAAAATATCAAAAATTAGTATAATCATATTATGTGAAAATCATGTATTGAATGAATGGCAGTTGAATAATTACGTGGATGTACCCTACAATTTATTAGTTAACTAGTATCATTCGATCGTAGCTTGAAGTTTGAAAGGAAATTAGCTCAATTATAGTCCGATTAATTCCAAATGTTTCAATGATTTATATTGCATTGCTAGTGATTTAATTGGATCAGATCTGAAAAATGTCATAAAATTACGGAAACACTTGTAGAGATTTGTGCAGTTATGTGGTATTGTTTCATTACTAAATATTGAAATCATAGTCCATGGTTGTTGAATGTATTCACTTCGAAAGTATATATCACGATGTTCAATAATGATTATATTTATGAAAACATTGACCTCACTGAACCAAGGAATGACAAAAGGAGATTTAAGAATTGCCGATAGCAAGAAATGCTTCAAGAAATTAAAAGAAAAAAGAGAAACAATAATAAAAAAGAAATGTGGGCGTTGAGACAGGTAGAAGGTTGCACCTCCGAATGCCAGGCAAGCATCTACTGGGAGTAGTGACTTTTGAGCAGCAACATCGTTAGCTTGAACTTCTGCAAATCACATGAGCAAGTTATACTTTACTTGCCTCAATTCACATTTAACTCAAAGATTTAATTTTTTATTATCGACCCAAAACCACTGACAATAAATAATTCGGGAATCGAATATTGATTATCTGAATGACTGTACATTTTTTTCAATTCCGATATGCAATCCATTCCAATGATCGTGGATGACACGCAGATTTTTAACTACGAATTTTTTTAGTCAATACTCTACAAAATAAATTTACAGATTTTTTTTTTTTTTTCACTGATCCATTGGTTTCAACTCTTTTGAAATGAAACTGGAATCTATGAATATTGACAGTTGGATACACAGCAATTCGTGAAAAGAAATGTGCCCAATCTAAACGTTTCGATACTTGAGGTATGACAATAATAACAGAATCATAATAAACACGTAAGTTTTTATTTAGTGCCCTTTATTAGTAGGAAAATTTAAATTTTCCTAGTGTTTAAAAAAAATATAATTTATTTATTATTTATAAAATTATTTATATAATATTTATTGTTTATATAATATTTTTATATAATAAATTTATATAAATAAAAAAAAAATCAAAATGTTTGGATAGACTAATCGAACCTCGTTGAATTCAATATCATAAATTACTTATGCAAAAAAGAAGTAGGTCAATATTTCAATGACCTGTGTAGCTTGGAACATATTCTTTAATTAATTGACGAATATTGGATGTTCGACGAATTTTGAATTCATCAAGGCCTTGCTGAAGGTTAAGAAGGTTTACTTGAGCACATGAAAGAGATATTTACTATAAATAAATCGAGACAAGAGATCGGGACAAGAGAAAAATGTTTTCTCTTTTTAATTCCCTGTTCCTTTCCCTACGGTCATCTCGTTTCTTGGTCAGTGGTCTTTCTTCCTTGGAATATCCTCCTGTTTTTTATTCGTTCTAGTTCCCGCAAGTTATACAGGGGACTAAGAAGCGTCCTTGAGCAGTCAATACAATGACCACCTTAGGGCAAAGAACGAGTTCATGGTAGCGAGCTCCAGGGTCCAGGACCCGTTTAATTATAACCCGGAAAGGTCGGTTGGTGGCGACCTCGGAAACGGATAGCATCAGCCCCAAGGAAGTGTGTCGTGCATAACCTTCTTCTGCATTCTCTCGCTTTCCGTGGGATCTTATCATTTTTTTTCTTTCATATTCATCGATGAAAATCATTCTTCTGAACCATGAGCAAATTCATAAACTTTGAAATATATACACAATTCTTTATAAACTCATTTCTAATATTGTGCTCTAATTCGAATATCATTTTTCGTTCGAAATAATCACGTCTAGTTATGCCTCCGTGGTCAAACTGGGTTGATTGCACGCTGTCTATTTTCGAACCCGGATTGTGACCACTCTATCGGCCCAAAAATTCTCAAAAAATTACTGAACATACTTTCGACATTCGAGTTTAGATTCGAAAGACTTTTCTGAAAGAAATCGAAGATGAACATATTTTTTTTAATCCAGAAAGAAGAAAAAACACGGGGAAAAACAGTTTTTTGAACAAAAAAATCGTTGCTCCGTGAATTTTCAATATTTTTGCTTCAAATTTGGACCTGATATTCATCAGATCTGGTTCCTTTGTGAAAAAAATAGTAGGATAGCGTGCGTTTCAAAAAATATATTTATTTCGTTAGTTAAAGTGGGTTGATTTAGAGTTGAAAAAAATCGAAAAATTATAAGAAATTCGCTTTTTATGACGAGGAAAATCGTTGGACCAAGGATCCAAATCTTTTTTAACAGTCTCTGAATATAATTTGTAAGTGTTTTATGCACGTTCTCGTAATGCGTATGGAATCTGTGACATTTTTTTTTGTCACCGATAAATTGCCAATAAAAAAAATTATGTTCGTACTACTAGTGTACTTTTGGTTAGCACACTTCGCCCAAGCATAGAAAACAAATATCGGGGTGCACTGCTTCACTAATTACGTTGTTACGACAATATAATTGTACAATTTGTATACTTACCGCCGCTAACGCACACAGGACACTACAAACTATCGGTAGATGACAATTATAGCTCCACATTGAATACCGAGGACTAGTAGATATTTATGCCGAAAGGTGGTCACCGGGTGGATTCTACGCAGAGTGACCACGAAGGGTTATTGGCCCTCAGCCTAGTATGAAAATTTATTCTGTTTGTGATTTGCAAGTTTCGCTACTGCGTGCGAAAATAGCATGTGTATCCTTCGAGGTCAATATTCTTAAAACCATATTCGATTTCTAGATCCATTTTGGCTTGCAAATATTGCGCATATAAAATATTTTTTGTGTCTCTGTACAAGAAATAACAAATAGTTTGGCAATCTTTTATTGGCTGCAAACTATGACTTCGTAATCTACTTTTGAAATCTCGAGTCTGCGAGCAGATCAGTGCTGATTAGTGCTGTGTAGAAAATAATGATGGCACGGTTGTAACCGATTAGAAAACTGGCGCTTGATTGGCATCGTGAAAATAATTTCTGATGCGTCATACGAGGCCTTTGTGTCGTCTGCAGAGGATCGAGCCTAGTTCGAAACGGATGCAAGGTTTTTTCTTGGTAACTGGTCGAAGTAACATTCTGTTTGTTCATGTAGTTTCAATCCAGAACTTTCAGTACTTCTGAGCTAGAAAAAAAATGGAAAATAAAAGTATTAATGTGGCCTGACATAAAGCGTGCATTGCAATTAACACGTGTCTCTTTTTGCCGTGAAGAGTTGACTCGTTTATGGAATTTTCGAGTTTGATTTACTCTGCTAATGTTTTTCATTTCCTTGCTTCAAAGACTACATTTTTTCGTAATTTTTGCCCTTTTCTTGTTATAGAGTGTGTGTTGCTCCCCTTCAGTAGCTTTGTGACTTTTCATCAGCCGGGTTAAATGAGTTTCAAAAGTACGGAGCCGTACGAGCGGGTGAGGAGAGAAGCAGAGAAAAAAGAACAAAACTTGTTTATATCAGAACTTTTCTTTGTACCCCTCCCTCAACGACATACCGTCGGAAATGAGACTCACTTTTCGTTTTCCTTTTTCGGTTTATTCAATGAAATTGGAATATTAACGATTCGTTTTAGACGTTTTTTTGGTCACTGCGATTTAGAACCTCGATATTCATCAGTACCCGTTGCTTCCTTGGCTTTCAGTGGTTGATGCAATCGCAGTGTTATTCTACGAGTGATGCATAGAGAATGAAAGAGACTTAAAAAAAAAAAAATAAGAAAATGATTTGTGTGAATCAACAGGTGGTTGATTTCAATTTCTTCTATTTGAACTTTCACTATGGTTCCTCAGCGTTATTAATTATGCCCTGTTGAATCGCAAGCGACATAGAAAGAAAGCATTCAAAGTGAAATACTGCTGAAAATATTAATATGAGAATAAGTGAATGACCGAGTTGATGATTTTTCTCTCAAACATAAATGCTTAATCATTCGTCAAACAATACGAGGCCTTCTACGAGTCAAACTATACGAACAATGAAAGGCCTTCAAAGGCCTCTTGACGTTTTCTCGTAACGATTTGGAAGTTCCAATCCGTCCAGCAAAGACAAAACTTATGAAAATCTATTTTTCTAGGCAATTAAGCGGTTACACGTCCCAGGAATGTTCAGAAGTTCCATCTTTTTGTGGATTTTTATTGTCTACGTGTCTCAAAATTGTGAAAAAAATGTTTAAGAAAATTCCATTCCATATGAGCGAGTCACAGCATTAAATTTTATGGTTAGATAATTGTGTGTGAATAATTGATCGTACTTTTTTTTCAAAAACTGTGTACTACAGTTTGAAAGACGGTAAAGTTTTTGTTGTAAAAAAGTTTTCCGTCGGACCTCGGCTACTAAATAATTCAACAAGCGTATTTTTTCATTATTGCGAATCATTTTTCATGGAATATTCATGTCCACAAGGAACTGGAACGTTCTCTATCAGCTGTCCATGTGATCCTATAAAATAACATTGAAAGATAGTTTCGAGTATTTTTATTGTTACGACTCAACCTTGCAAATGATTTTTTTTAAATCCAAAAATGTCAGACTATTGAAATTCTCAGCCAGAGAATACCTAATGGAAATATTTCCTCACATAATTGTCATTCCGTGGTAAATTACAAGGGCTTGTATAAAATCGCCTTGGGTACATCTCTGCACCATGGTGAATGATAGCCGGTTGGTTTGTTCGTTTCTTTCAGTCTGTGCACTGGGAAAGATCAAAGGCAAGTACGCGGCCACATAGAAGGTGAAAAGTCGAGAGATGAAAAAGAGCACTTGCACAACATGCGAGCCGGAGGTTCAAGGAAAAGAAGCAAACGTGAAGAAGCTTCAGTGCAGCATAAAAAACGTGAAGAAATTGAGGGAACCACCGTTGAAGCTTTTGGTCTTGATTCGTTGTTAACAAAAAAAAATTGTGATAAACAAAAGAAATTCGAATGAATAAGATGTTCACTTGCGTTTCTCATATTTTTCAATCATTCTCCCAACGTTGATTGAGATTGCGACGTAATCGCCAACGAAATCATGCACCATTGGATGGACAGGTGCTTCTTCCGAGCGACTGAGTCACGATCCATTATTGCGTTCACCACTTCGACAGCACTGATGCTCGTTGGATTGATTTTTTGATAATTTTATTAAAATTTCCATCTCCAATGATTCATTTCACTCACAAGGCTGCAAAGTATTCTATCGAGTCTCAAAGTAGACTATTGAGACGACCTGTATACGGCATCGTATAGCGAGTACACGGAGGTAACTATATGTAAGAGCTTGCGCGTTATAAAGTTGTACTAGTCCATCCGAACTTTTCAACTTCTTGAAGGTAATCCTTAGGAAGTCGTTTCAATTGCTCTTCTTTACTGCCGCCTTGCTACCTGGTTCCACATTCTTCGAAAGACCAATTCTTCGACATCGTTTTTTGAAAACCTTCGAACCCTTTTTATTTTCGAGAATTGTTAATGGGGGAGAGTACCCGGTTGATCGTTGCAGCAGGTGCACAATAAGATAAATCTTCTGAGACGGCGATAAGGAGCAGATTGAACAGAAAGAACTCGTATTTTCTGCTTCGAAGCGCGACAGGAACAATAGAAATTCTAGAACTCGATGCAAGAACAATGGAAGTTGAATAAAGAGGGGCGATGAACTTGAGCTTTTCGTGCAATTGGCCGTCAAATTATAATGCACCTTCTTACGTTTTTGTACTTTCTTCTGAACATGGATTTAAGCGTTCGGAAGAATCAATTGAGCTTCCCTTTCGGCGGGACGTATTTTTTTAGTTATTCACGTATTCAGCCAAATAATACTAAAGTAATATGAAGTTTATTTGCATTTTTGTTATTGTACCTTCATCATGGGCTCGCGGAATAGGTTTTTCGTCAACGTAGAAAAGAACGACCACTCGAACTCCCATGTTCTATCTGGGTTTTTGCACAATGGATATGTTTTACTCGTTTTCAAATAATACCTTCACTATCTGCGAGGAACTATTTATCTTGCCCACCCTTGTTCAAACCTTCGAGTGCGAGTGCAGAGCACGAGGAGGTGTAAATTGTGGTCCCAGGGATTTCGCAAGGAGCTTGGCAGAAAGGGAACCTGACGTACTTGACGGATGGTGGACATTACCACGACATCGTGGCAGGATTGCAAGAAATAAGGAATCTCGGGTAAAGAAGACAAGTAAAAAAGGTGAAAAGAGCGGGAGAAGAAGTGAAGTGAGAGAGAGAAAGAATAGAGATAAATAAGCTAGACTGTCCATTATCCATCACATCGTGGTCACAGACTTTGTTTTCCTTTGCGCAGCTCCGTTGTCAGCTTACCTCTGTCATTTCTCCGTTTCTATCCGTCTGTCTCCACGAGGAATCCCCCCTATGATTTCAGCTCAAATCCACCAGCTTAAAGTAAGATAAAACTGCTGGAATTCGAATGACTCCCAAACCACCTTCACGACAAAGTTAAGCAAATCCTTTACGTCGTACGAGGATCTTTCTTTTCTCCGAAAGCTTTTTCTTACAAGAAAAAGAATCGCGTATGAATCGGATGAACCTTGTAAGCTTACGAATCGTGTCACCGACTTGCGCACTTTAGTTAGTCGAGAGCTTTATTCTGCTGATTCAATTTCTCATTCAATCGAATGAGGACATCATTACTTTTGGTATTCGTACGTCCCATGAAACCCGAACTTGTGACAAAAATTGTCACTTCTCCTGTCAGCAAATGACGACAACAAAAAGCTCGCATCCTAGTATTTGCTGCCAAGACGACCAGACAATACAACAACACATGGATATGTTAAGGGGTTAAATGCAGTTGGAAGGCCAAAAAAAACTGTTTTTTTCGGGTTATTTATTTATTTATTCGAAACTTTCTATTTATTTCTTCATTTTCGATCCCTTTGCTTTTGAAGCGTTTTTTCGTCCGTTACGAATGAACACATCACGAGCTCGTGGTAAAAACTTGAGTAGGGTGAGCCGGTCGTCCTATGGGAGTATCCGGAGGCGTCTACCCGTGAAACGAGATACGTGAACAGGCGTGGGTGACTCTACCGGGGTTTTCTCTAACCTCTTCCTCACTCGAACTATTTCCTGTTACTCGGACTCAAACCATCCCTCACCTCAAACTTCAAGCGATGAAGGACAACGAATCCAGGTTGGAAAGAAAAATAAGCCCAGCGACGAACCGGATAAACACGCCCAGAATCATGTGACCCCGAGGGACCATCTTCTGAAAATAAACTTGCTCCTCACATTAGCTCTTGATGATATATATAAATGTTTTTTTTTTTTTTTTTTTTTTTTTAGCAACGAAGACCTTTGAAAACATAGAGTTTTCCAAGAGCCTTCGATATTAGACTTCTCGTTGGCTTCTGGTTCATACATAAACGGCTTTGAATTCAATGCGAAATTATGTCGATGAATGAATGGAATAAAAATTAAATGTAGTTTTACTCATGCAATGGGATTTTTTCTTTTCCAACGGTGTGGTTATTTATATTCCTTTTTTTTTTTTGACACCTGCAAATATAAGAACTTGATACGGGAACTGAATTGTTATCTAAACTTCAAACGTGAAATTACATATTCCATCATCTGACGAATCTGCAGTAGTCTCTCAAGATTTGATTGTTTTAACAATGTGATCACAAAAGTAATTCTGAAATCTAACGCTGCAGAGAAAGCCCAATCGAAAAATTTTCATTGAATTAGTTAAAAATCAATTATATTCCCATAATTATTCATTTATTTTTGAGAAAATGCGTAGCGAAAGCAAATGGAGATACAGAATGGAATTCGTAGCAATCGAACGATTGGATAGCGGACTCAATGAAGGTCATTTGATACTTTCTGTTGAACATATTGAGCTTTGAATTGATTGTTGATCGAAAAGTGTCGAATTACCATGATAAATAGTACGAAAAACATTGGGAATCCACTCTGACTTTTGCATAGTTATTTTCAGTAACCCCTGTCTCGTTTCTGGTATCAATTGGGGTATCAAAAAATGTGTAATCTGGTCAGTGAATGGTTTCTGATATTCACGACTCGTTTGTGAATTTTTAAGTTTTCCAACAAACATTAAATGTTTAACACGCCATCGGCTCCGTTTGTGAATATTCGGAAGTTTAGTCTGTAAAATGAGAAATTTAACATGGATTACGGAGCTGATGATTGTTCACTCGAATTGTAAACTAAAAGTTATCAAGTTTTTCAAATTGAAAATTAATTGCGACGCTTTCATAACGAAACTCGTTTCTGTTTTCAGAACAAATTTGAATAAATGAGGAACAACCGTATGTTGAAATGACGATTTAATGTTTTCCATCATTTCTAATTTTTAGAGAATAACGCGAAATTCGCATTTCATTACAATGGTGTTTTATTTTCAGATAAAACATGGAAAGGTGCTGCTTAATCGTGTGGATATCAATGATTTACCTGGCGGTTGGTGTCTTGCCTCAGTATCGAGATAAAAACATAAGTGAGTAGAAAATAAAATTTTCAATATAAACACCAGCAGTCTACCTGCACCTACAGCATGACAAAAACCGTTGCACGTGTCCATCATCCTCCGAATAAATTGATAATTGTTTTTATTGAATATTTATTCAATGTGAATGTTGACTCTCACGTGGTCGACGATTTTTCTGGACTCCATTATGGTCAACGGTGTTTATATTGTGTAGCGAGATTCTTTTGCAATCAATGCGTTCGGTGGAATTCCAAAAAACATCCCAAAATTCGAGGCTATACGTATTTTTCCTTGATCGTTATTTTCGTATTGTTTGACCAAGAATATTGACATTGGCAATAAGTTGGCGTGAAGTTTTCTGGTTTATTTCATAACGAAGAGTTAGGGTAGAAAATTGCCTGCAGAACGAATCATGCCATATTGCGTCGAGGTTTATGGCTGAAAGAAGGAAGAAGTTAATTGCGAGCATGGGCTCTCTCCGGCAATAGGCGAGCATGTTCTTTCCACTCGCATATCTTTCGCAACCTGACTTCTCAAATCATCTCCCTCGGCAACGAATGAGAAAGCGGTTCTATTCAGCCTTCGACACATAAAATATAACCTTTTGCGTCAACCGACGTACAATATAAGTTTTGTACAAATTATAAGTATCCAACCCTCGCGCAAGGGCTGCGTTTTTCGCTAGGCTCGATGAACAAAGCAACGTTTGGGATTTATTCTACTGAGATTACCAGAAGCATTTCCTCAATATAAAAAAAAAAACAACAATAATCGTATCCATGTTCTTCTATAACTGAAGAACTGTAACGACATCATAAGCAGAAAAAAAGGTTTCACTGAGTTATGAATACATATCATTTTATTTTTTAACGATATTCATAAACCTACTCTGTTATTGGTTTTCACTTATTAACAGAAGATACATGGAGCAATGGAACGATGGCTTTTTTTGGCTAAAAACACACTCCACCGAGTAACTCTATTTTTTTCTTTTATTCAACCGCAATTGAGCCGGGGATGACCACTTCGGTTCCACCAGATTATTACAGAAAATCGAAAAGATTTCATTTAGATGTTGCCATTTTTTAAAATTGTTGGCGAATTTGTCAAAAATTCATTTTCATAAAATCCGATGTGGTACAAAAAAGATGCAATATGCCAATTGCGTACGAGAAAGAAAATTAATACAGTTGCTAGAGTTTGAAAAGCCACCTCGATGACCCAAAAATCAGGAAAGAAGAAAAATAAATAAATAAAACACAACTGTAGGGCCACACTTCGTACTCGGAGGATCTGGTAAACCAATGGAAGCGAATCTAGTCCCTAGCTGTGTGTCATTATTGTACGAAAGCTTCACAGAGACAAAAGTTCCGAGTCGTCTCTATTCACCAGAGGGCTTTGGGCTGTGTGGGGAACTGCAGTGTACGTTGGGAAGGTGAATATTTCTAAGGGGGTTGGATGTTAAAGAGGGTGGAAGGCAAAAGAGAAGTTAATTTTGACCATGTGTCTCGCGCTACCAATGTAACGGGCAGAAAGTTTCAACCCAGGCTTACGGGGTTTTATACCATGATCCATGCGATCACGAAAACTCAGCTGTACGGCGAGGCAGGAATGAGAAAAGCGAAAGGTATGAAGAGAGAACACGATGGAGAAACTATAATTTTAGAATGGCAAAAGCTTCTGGAACTGCGAACCCGAAATCTCACAGTGATAAAGAAAGGGCTGCACACTGATGTGGTCTGAACTATTTCTCTTCCCCATCCTTATCATCGCAGATCGTGAGCCTAAGGACAGAGAATGAGATGATGGAAGATCAGTGAAACGGTACAATCGAGAGGCTATGAGGGCGAGAACTATAGAAAGACGAGAGAGATTGTCGACTGGATTCGAAGCCGAAATCCACCGCGAAATTGAAAGGCTCAACCGCGCTCGACCTAGCGCCATCGTCTCTTTACGCTACCTCAGCCATCCAAACCTTTTCACCAGACACTAAATCTTTCCACGGGAATATCGACGAAAGTGAAATATCAAAGAAGAGCTCTCGAAGATCGTTTGTGATGAGACGTTACGATCTTGATGTTTTCATTGGCAGTGCTTTTATATTGAACTTGTTTGATTAAGCAAAGAATTCGGTATATGAGAACATTACAAACTCAGCCGAGCTACCTTCACGTTTTTAAACCAATGGGTTATGAAAAACAAAAGAAAAAAAACGCCTGAACAATAAATGAAAAGAGCTACTCTGACAGCAAATATTGCAGTCGAATAAAGAAATCTCGTGCTTGCACCAAAAATCACTGAATTCTGTGGTTTCATCGATTTCGTATAAATCTGTTTCGGTTCTTTTGTGAGAACGTTTCAATTTCGACGTATTCTGTTTTCGAAAGGAATTTTATATAAGTATACTTCCGGTAGATGTTTCGAAATGCACTTTCCGGTGAATGTCTAGACTTTGTAGTGGAGTTGGAATGTCAAAAATTTTCAAAGGTTGTCATACGTAAGTCTTCAAACTACGAGATAATTTTCAGGATTATTCAGTCGCAACAAACCTCTGACCTTCCTACCTCGGAATCCTGTTTGAAGAATAACAACAAAATATTGATAAATCATGAATTCTTTTTCTCTTTTGTCAAGGTCCATACTCTCATGTGTATTTGATTCGTTTAATAGGATCGTACAGAACACGTTCACTTGTTTGCACAGTAGCTTCAACTGGCAAACCACCAGAGATATGGTTGGCGAACGCTTTTTCGGAAAATTAGATTCTGGAAATAGCTCTGGTTGCAGTCAGGAACATTTGTACGGGCAGTCATTCAGGGCGACACCGTAGATGGTGTCTGATGGAAAAGTATAGCCAGACGTGCACTTTTCTGCTTTCTTTCCATCCTCCACCTTCTTCTCTTTCCTTCTTTTTTTCATTTTCTTTCGTGTTCCTTTCTTTTCCAGCAGTCCTTGCTTCCTTCTCTCCTCGCCTGCGTCTTCTACCATCTTTCTATCATTCTGTCATTATTTCTTTTCCGTAGCATCCCCTCTCCCTTTTTCTACATTGATATTTCTTGCAGTTTTTCTTTGTCTCTGTCCCAATGGCTTTATGTTATTAACTTTTTATTTCTCTTGTCTCACTTCCAAACGTTGCAATAGACATCATTTATTTCAGTGAGATATTCACAACATTGCAGAAAAAGATTCTCTTGTAGGAAACATTTTGTTGTGTTTTATCTTATTTCTTTCACTGCCTTTCCATCGTTAACAATCGTTCTGTTTAATACTTTTATGGCATTTTTCAATGTTTTTCCTCTGCCATTCGTTTTTTTAAACAACTTTCGATCTTTCTATCGATATTATTTTAACGAAAATTAGAGTTGAACAATTAATTGATGAAATAAAAATGAGTTGATATTGTTAATTGATGTTCAATTTTTGGACTTACATTAACTCCCATTCAACATTATTAACTGCTGTTAATGAAATCAGAAAAGATATAAATAACGTGGAAAAACGTTTGTAATACAATATAGTAGCGTCAGCAAAACGTAGAGGTTTTTGGGAAGAGGGAAGGAGGTCAAACATATTTATGATCATCAACGTGTATTCAAGGAACTAATCGAGAGGCAGGGGCTCGAAAATTATTGTAGCTCTCGTTGAGCTGCGTGTACATGCATATACAGATAATATAATTGAATTAACGAAGCGCGTAATTCGAATCTAGGGCTTCCATCTCCTCTGGATACGTACAAACTTCAGCCGTTGCACCAGAAATCCATCCCTCAACAAATTTCCGTTCTTGTTTGCAATCCAGACGAATCACGTTCTATATATTCTTGCAATCACGCTGCCATTATCGTGTAATACGATTGAAAATCCGGTCGCTCATTTGCAACACAGAAAATCGATAACCATTATAAAAGAGAAATCTCGTTTACTATTTTTCGAGTGGTCCATCGTCAAAGTACATTCGATCTGATTAAAAGCATCGCTCGATTTAACGTATTGTCGCATAAATGAATAAGTGGACATGAATGAGGGAATAAAAAATATTAAAAAATCATTAATCGTCGATGAAGCAAATGAAGCGATACAATGACTAATAAGTGATTCTACGAATTTACATTTAAAAAAATGAATAAACAATAGAGCATTCAATAAAGTATTGATGCAATCAGACAAGGAATTAAAATTAAATACGTGAAATACTGAAAAAAATATTTTTCTGATACCAAATTGAAATGTCACCCAATCAAGAGTTTGAGTATTATTCTGACGTTTATTTGTAATCGTTTCTCGATAATTCGGTTTTGGAATAATTGGTATATCAATTAGTGATATCGATTGGAATATTTTCGGGCGTGGTATGAAATGTATATAAATATATTTTGGACACACGTACTTTTGTTGTGCATGCAATTTGGTAATTATTGGCATCGTGGTGAGTTCAATAATCCATTATCATTATGAACCTTATTATTTTCAATGGTAATTAAGTCAATTTCAATTATGGGAGAAACCCGCCTTCCAAGCCTGCAAAAAACAGTCCAAGTTTAACTTTTTTAATGAGAAGAAGTTGATGCAGTGCACAATCTGTTTGGAAGTCCTTTTATCGTGCGTACTTCAAAGGGTATTTACAAATTTTTGTTGTACACTTATCAAAAAATGTCAGCAGCAGATCTCAGCTGCGACGCGACCCTTTTCATGGACAGTGCTTGGCGGCTGGTGAAATATCCAAGACAATGTTTAATCTGAATCAGAAATTCCATATTAATTTTTGGGTTTGTTCAATTTTTTTTCTCTTACCACATACGGAGTCCTCGTAATATCGTTTTTATTATCGGCAGCAAAAAAGTTGACCACCAATCGCCAAACCAAAAAACCACAAACCAAAAAATAAAAATTTAAAATAAAATTGAAAAACCAAAAAATCGAAAGAAAATCTGTAAAAAAACGTATTTACGTGTAACGTTTTCGATGGTTCGTATAACCCATCCAAAGCTTTTTTTTAATTCGTTTTAGGTAGAAAATAAAAAAAAAATTGCCGGGAAAATTCTACCGGCCAAAGCCCACTATCGATAAAAAAAGGCTGAGATCTGGTGCTGTTATTTGAAAAAAAATGTTCATGAAAATTACCCAATATTTTTCAAAGTATCTACAATGCAGTGTTTTCACCTTTTGAGCCATACATTTTTTCGTACGTGCATTTGATTTGAAGTTTGGTACTCGGTGATTTTTCAGAACTAATTGTTTCTTTACTTTTTTTTTTCAAATAAAATCAACCATTCGGCGAATTCAGTAAAATTCTGTGGAGTGTATTCGTTGATTTGTTTTTCATGAAAAAATAGGAAATTCCTCTACTTAACGAAACGTGATATTTTTCCACCTAACAAATATTTATTCTTTTAAATTATTTTATATTTATCTCAAAACCTGAAACTCCGGTATCAACTGTTTCATCATAGTTCGATGATTTAAAAAGAACTGAAGGAAAAAGAACGGACGCCGTAGCATAATGGCTCAAAGGGTCGAATCGATTTTGTATTGCATCAACTGTATTTCCATCCAAAATGTTATTACAAAGCCGTATTTCCGCAGGCACAGGAGTGGCTTCACCCTCAAAACATGCAGTGAAGCCTTCGTCCTACAAACGACTTTTAATTTTATCGACATAATCTCTCGTGAAATAAGGAATTTAAAAATCACTGCACGAGTTAAACGTGAGGATGTGACCACATGTTTTTTTGATGTCGCATCAGAACGATACATAGAAATTTATCTCTCGTACGTGGGGGTTGGAACAACAAATGTTATTTGAATATAAACTGTTTGATATCAATGGATGGTGACGTTGACATCAGTCACAATTGAGGCCCTATTGTTGTCTAGGGTGCTGCTAGATTCAGAGGTGCTTTCAGAATAAATCGAAAAAATTATTAACCATTGGAGATTTTTTTTTTTTAATTATTACGAATTTTTGTTATTCAGTTGGAAACGCGTACAAATTTTAGGAAAAATGAATAAAACAAAAATGTTGTGATACATAAAAAAAAAAAAATGCATAAAGAATTTTCGTTCTAAATAAAATTCAATCAGGTTAAATGGAAAATATGTGGAAAACGTGTTTTTTATTTGAAATCGTTACGTATCATTTGCATGATAGATCGACATGGTTTACTTCGAGGAGTCCCATGCATTCATATTTGCAATAAGACTTTCCGAGAATAGCAAGAGATTCATCCGCATTAGATATCGTGTAAGATAGAATTGTTCCTGAAATGTCTTGATTGATCGCGGTAAATATCTGTGCAATGCATATCGCATCGATCACAATTCAACAATTCGTATGACTTATTGTATGTTAATTTCTAATGGATTCAATGGGATTTCTGCTATTTCTTCATGTTCACTGGTTTGGAACAAAAAATGAATTTGCATGATGCACAAGATTGTTTGCGATAAATAAACAAGTGTTGTCAAACGTGTGAAAATCACATGCGTGCCTCATTTTTTGTTCGAATTTCTTGGTAAACTGAATAATAATTGTATCATTATACTATTGAATCGTCTGATTTATAGTTTTTGTCTTATCGTTGTCTTTGTGTTCAACAAAAATCTCGTATTTTGGCAATAATCGTTCCCATTGCACTTTTTTTTCGAAGATTAATATTGGTCGGCAAGATTATGGCAATTAAAAGTATCGATGGTGTTGTAATGAATTAAACAGATACGAGAATATCTGGTAATTAGACAGCAAAACGTGATAAAAAGTGTGCAAAGTCGACTCTAATGATACGTCATGTCCAATATTCTGAATTTTAACAATTGCCATTTCTTCGTGCAATTACTCTGAGCTTTTTTGCTGGTGAAAAAGCTGTGAGAACTTTCACGTTTTTAGTCCCCTGTCAGTCAACGAGTGTTGAGCAAACCTGTACCTCTACGCAGCTCCCATTCGCCTCTCTCTACTTCGGGTCTTTTAAATGCTGGGGGTGAATAATAGCGATGGAGAAGTAAGTGAAAAATACGGAGAAAAATGTTCCACCGTAATTGCGCGTACTCCGTTTCTTGAATACTGCAGAGCTACGAAACATTTTTTTGTCAGTGCAAATCTTCGTCGCTCCTCTCTACCTCGCTTTCCATTGTAATCCTTTTCTTGGAAGAAAAGCTCCTGACAGATACCGACGATTAAAGTTTCCCTCGTCGCATCGCGCTATCATTGTTTTTTTCATAACTTTATTGTCGACTGGGTTCAAGAGCTTTTACAGATTTTCATACGACAGACCTTTCAACTGGAATTCTTTATCACTCATAGTTTTCAGAGCCATGGATATCAGAAAGTCCTCAGCACAGAGATATCGTGAGATTTATTACTTTCACTTTTATTTGAAACCTAAAACATTGCTCTTTACCGGCATATAAAAGTTCGTTCGTAATTATGTTCGAGAAGATAATTAATTCGTGCTTTTCATTTTCGAGGATCAATAAGCAGATTCAGCCGAGAATTCATTCCCGCTTTTGCAACGAATGATTAGAAACTAAAACGCATTACTATAAGTTCTGATTGACGGTAAAACAATGTGAGCTTTCATGACAAAGAACTTTTTGCCGACTCGTCAGTTCGTCTAAAGCAACATAACAATTAATTTCGTTGCTGAAGCAAGATTTCAGCCGTGTTTGGATACAAGTTTCACAAAAGTTCGATGCACGGGGGTGGCAACGGATGCTCCCGATATCGGAACCGGAATCCCGGATAATTGCTCCAGAATTCAAAGAAAGTTTTAGCTTCACGGAGCTTTGTGCTAACGGCGTCGCTCGTCCAAAACGCATCGACTTTTTCAACGTCCTGCAAATCTCTATACAATCGTTCTTGTATTTTTTCGACCCATTCTCGTTTCAGGCATCGAGTTTTCTTTGTTCGCCTTCATTTCTATTAAATAGAAAAGGCAACTTGGCAAGGTGTATCCGTAAAAGCAAAAATTAGGCAGTTGACTGCACAAATTCGTCAAATTACGAACAGCGAAATGAGCTGATAAGAAAAAATAAAATAAATTTGTTGAATAGGTAATAAATAAGATGGGAGAATCTTTAAGCTTTCATCGTTGGGTTGGCTTTCGAGATCTTTGTTCTGTTACGTTACTTGTAACAGTATTTCAGATTTCCATCGGAAATTCCGCTTCTTAGATCAAGGATTGGAGTGTCGCCAGGAAAAAATAGAGCTATGGAAAATCCTTGGAAACGCTTTGATTATGCATTTGTCTCTGATGTATGGGGCCTTTCGTGTTACTTTTACATTTCCAAACGCTGAACCCCTTGTATTTTTGGGCATTTTTTATACTTATTCCTCAAGAGTGCAACATAACGAACACCATCAGCATCACTAACACCGACAACGCAACCATCGCTTTTGAGACATTGTAATTTCCAATAAAATCCTGATAAACATGAGGATTGCAAATACCAAGGTCATAATAATGACCTTGGTATTTGCAAAAAGATTTGTTGGATTGGATGGGTTATTATGGGCAGTGAATTATGGTACAAGTTATCAAGCCCAATTTTTCAAGAATTCCAGCTGAAAAATACGTCAAGTCTCGAGAAAACGTCGTTCTCTTTTTCATTGCATTCGTCATGAAAAAATAATGTGACAATTACAAGATGATCACTCGGTTCAATGTCCCGCGAATTGAAATACACGAGACGGTGCAATATTATTACGAAAGGATAAGATTTTTCAGACCATTGTTACGTACTTTCTGTCTGGAATGCTGCCAAAATTTGTCAGCCTTCCATTGAACCGATGGAGCTTTAATAGAACGCCTGGGATGAGTTCCTGTTGTCATAAAAAAAAAGAAAATCTCATGGAATTTCGGAATATTAGTTCTACTTTTCCATTGTATTAAAAAAGTGATGAAAGGTTCTGCGTCATGTTTCCCGTGAATTTGCTGACATTTCGATGAATTATTGAATCTTGAAATTAAAAATTTTCTATTAATTATCCTTATTAGATGGAAAATAAAAAATCAGCCTGTCAGTCAAACTCAATATATTTGAATGACCTTGGTCAACTGTCAATTGATAAAAGTGCCGATACCGTGGGACCTGCCATTTCTATTGGAAATATTAATTGGTTCGTCATGATCGTTAGATTTGATGTTTGCACGAGCGCCTACACCTTTTTTTCAATTTTCCGGGGGATCGATTCCCGGATGGTAAACGGGAGATGATGAAGAGGGAGGAGGTTCGAATGTCATTCAGGCCCTTCGGACATTCCAATTAAGCACGCTTGACGAAACTGGTTTCAAAAAGATCTAAAAAAGATTCACCAATTATTAGCAAATATCTATCGCGCTGCATCCTTTCGAAGTTAGAGCGAAGATTGAAAAATATTTTTGTGAAAACACACTTCAGAAACAAATAATAAAAAAAAGGTTTATTTAATATTAAAAATCCCGAACACTTGGAAATTTTGCAAAAAGAAATTGAATATTAATTGACGAGGCTGTCAAGAATTCGTTTTATTTTCAACCATTCAGAATAGTCAGTAATCAGATTAAGTAAAGGATCGCCTTTATTTCGTCCAAAGTATCACCACGAAAAAAATCAACGTTTTTTTGTGCGGAATGTTCTCTCGTATTTTTCAACGTGATACTGTGAAATTAGAAGTCGTGAAATAATGCAAATAGCTAAGTAAATGTATTTACGACGAGATCTTTGCTCTAAAGTTTACGAATGAATTCGAATCGTAGCGACAACAATACTGTGGATTTATTGGAACGTGCGAGGGTAGCGAAGTGGAAACATTCCGTGTATAGGCAGACTATATTCTGCGAGTGTTTCGAAGCGTTAAAACCTTCTGTACCCCCAACGCCAGAATTTAAATACATCGTCGTAGGCCGTATAATGAATTTAGGGAAAAAAATTCACACGTATATTTGGGGATCCGTCGTTCATTGATAATCAATGCAATTCATGATAAATTATCGAATGTTGTTTAAAACACATCGTCAATTAACTAGTTCCATTGAATTCAACTTTTCTCGACTATACTTATCATGTGAAAAAAAATCTTCTGATTTTGTTGTTTAGCTGTGTTGTGAAACCATCAAATTTAAATGAACTTTTTATCCCAGACTGAACGATCATTTTATTGGATAAAAAAATTGATGCTTGACCACTTTTGCATATTGTTTACAGTTGATTATCCGGGAAAACCAGTAATTACGTTTGATTATGATCTTATGAATATGTGAGTTAGAAAAAAGTAAATTCATGTTGATTAATATGATGAACTATCGCGTAACTAGGAAGTCGATTGTACATGCGAATGAATAAAACAATAAAAATAATAATGTTCGGAAGTTTGTATAACGAATAAAATAGTGCGAAAAAAGAATGACTATTTATCGTGAATTTTATTTACCGAATTGAATTTTCCTTAAGGGGATAATTGATTGCGTTGGCAACGCTTGGAAATTCTGTGCCATCGCAAAGAGCTTCGGGAAAATGGAGAAAAAAAAATCAATGTCCGTAGCACGTATCGACGATGGAGTGAGAGCGGATTCACCGTGTATAGTCAGACGATTCGAAAAGTCCGTTTAGTTGCACTCATGGCATACCATCGAAATGCAACGCAATTCACGCTGAAGGCAGATCTCGCGATACCAAATAGTTGAGTATAGGATGCGTAGAACGTCCAAGCGCGTTTCGCCACCTTCCTCCAGTTGGAAACGAGTTTTCTCGCTTCGTGCGTCCCGTTTTCTTTTTTCTATAGAATACAGAATAAAATATAATGTTTGGGCAGCTGAGAACTACGCTCATAATAATGTCATTCTTGGCTCTCCAAAACGTAACTCTTTCAAACATTTACTCTACTACGAATTGACTTTCTGGGAAAAGTCGTTCAGAATCTCTCGGATCGTGAAAAGTTTATTAATAAATGGAGGATCAAAGTTATATAAATTCTCTACATACTGTATATTCTCTCCACTCATTAAATAAAATACTTACATACGTGCATGATATTTCAAGAATATTTATACGCAACGATGTATGTTTGATTCAGTTGAATTATACAGTCAAATTGATCGACACATTTAGAATCATTCTTATGCAATCTCGGTAGTTGAACAACCAATCACGTTGATTTCAGGATCAATCAAAAGAAAATCAATGAATTATATCAAAATTGGCTCTGGGAATCTCTCAACTCCTTTGCAAGTTGCCAAAATGTCATCTCGTTTTTACTCCCACGACCGCCGATAGTGTTCAGACATACGTGATATTTTAAGCGCCGAATTGGTTCATTTATTTAATTTGTTCACCGTAATTACGCAACCTATTATGCTGATTGTAGAAGAAATGTAAAGAAAATCAATAAATTAGGTGAACATAGTCTTTGCCAGTCTCCAAACTACTCCACTTTTTGCAATTTGCCAAAATGTCATCAAATTTTTACTCCCGGACCAGTGAATTATGTTATAAGAAGAAAATATGATTCACGGAGTGCTTGCTCGAAGCATAGCCTCAAATTACTTAGAATTTTCATACGGAAAATAATTAGATAATGAATTATCATTATTCAAAAAGACTTTTGGGATTGAAAGCTTTCATAATATTATGCGCAAGTTTTTATTTCGTTTTATTTATTCCTCAAATAATTGGCTCGTCTAAGCTAACAAAATATATTCAAGGAAGCTGTTTACATATTATTTTTGGATTTATAGATAAATAACATCAATAATAACCATCACATTAATAAAAATTGTATCAAGATTGGTGTTCTCTCATTTTCTTGATGTTAAATACTTCCAACGAAATCTTTCAAAAGTTGGAACGTACGCAGGACTACGGCTGGCTATGCCTTTTTCCAAAATCAGATGATCCGAAGATTTTCTATTGATGAACAAAAGATCCTGGAGTTTTCGACGACAATCAATTTTCATTAGAAAGTTAAACTGCACTCGTTTTCCATGCGAAGGACAACTCCTTGCTGTACGAATAATTAGTGATCGTTCGGTCTGAGTTGATTCACTCTTCGACGACCTTTTATTCTTGATATCGAAGATCGAAGTGACAACGTCTGTCTTAGGCAAACATGTTGAGCTCCCTGGTGATTTATCGTTTTTTGTTGATATTTCCATTCGATCATTTGTCTCTCTGAGTTCGTCAACTTCTGCACTAAATTGTTCTGCATTCATTTGATTTTTCCCAATTAAGTTAATCGTCTCTTCGTCATTTTTCGGTGTGGGACTTGGTTCTTGTTCTTCACCATATCCTAGTGCGTTTAATGTTGTTTCCATAAATTCCGAGCATTTTGATTCGTTCAAAACAATGTCAGGAATAATATCGCTTGTTTTCTTATTTGGACAAAAATGACTTTCGTCGGAAAATATTTTTGACCCCATGACCATCGAGGAATCGCCATTATCGTTCACACATTTTTCCCTGCAGTTTATGAAATCAGCACTGAAAATTGTTCCCATGCGTTAATCAATCAGAATTCTCGATAAAATTACACATTGAAGGAGACTTTTTTGAAAATCAGTGAAATAAGGACAGATTTTCTTACGAATCAAATGAATTTCGGGCGCCCGTCGCTCCAGGGCGTTGCATTAATTTCTGTATCATGCTCACAGGGTCCGAATGCGTTTGCGTCGATACCCTATAAAAATGTCCATCCCGTTTCAATTCGTCGATGTGCACCATCTGACAAATCATCGTGCAGTTCGATTTTTTTTTGCTATGATTTCAGTTTTAGTTGCCGGAATTCTGAAAAAACTGCACAATTTAATTAACGATAAGAAGAGCATCACACGAGCATCTACTAAATTGCAATTACAGAAAACGATTTAATGTTTGAAGAGCATTGAACCACAAATACATAAAACCAATAATTAATCATACTGATATATAAATTCGATGAATGACTAGAATGAAATTGAACTTTTATAATAACGAACGTTATTCCAATATTTTTTGAAAAATCTGATTAAAATTTAATTCTAAATTGAGCTTACAGAATTCATGGTCGAGACTGTATTTTGACAGAAAAATCAAACTATTTTTTGGGCACAACGTTCTCGGAAAAACGGGAAAAAGCTATTTGTTTAGTTTTAGTGTATTAACAAAATAACTTCCCAGAATGTCAGAGACAGCTATTTTGATTTTGATTAATTTCAAATCGAACTGGCAGAAGTGGAGATGAAAATCAAATTCGTTATCGTAGGTTATTCAATAGTTTGCGTTTCTGGAACCGAACATGGTACTGATTAAACATTGAACATTTCATTTTTCCAAAATTTATGTAAAAGGAGCTTTCTTGATATTGATAAACGCAATTGTGCGTTCGATATTGTATAATTTCAATATGAGCATTTTTTATAATACGTTGTTCTGATCCGAGGCGACTAAATGAAAATTAAATTTGGATCATTAACGACCAATTATGCTCCAAATGTTGGACGGAAATAATCCTTTTTATATCATATAAATTATCCTCGTTGAATTCGATTCATAAGTGTAATAAAATAATTTGACTTTTCGCTTAAACTAATTACTAACCAAAAACTGAACTAGTAATGTGAGACATCAGATCTGGTCCAACTACTGAATCTTATGCATGCACTTCTGTCGACTCAAAATTCGAATTGTTACATTTAATAATGTTGCTTTTTGGTTTACATTTACTTAATTTATTTTTCACAACTTTTCGCTCCTGTCAAGTTTACGCTTGTCAATTTTCTATTGATCGCTGTAAGCTTAAGATTTAAGAAAATCAAAAAGAAAAAATGTCGTTCAGAGATCGGCTTTTGTTATTATGTCATCAAAGCTGAGCTGTTACTTTTTACGTCGAAGGGTCATTTTCGATTAACGCGGAATTATATAATCAAACTCATTTTAGTTAGAAGAAATAAAAAACACAGCCATGACACTTATGATGAACATTTTGTATAATTCGCAAATGTATATCGTTCCCTCGTTCTCGAAATCACAGTCTGTCGTTGTTTAGAGATGACCAGATGATGTTAACCCTAAATATTTCAGAAATTTCTGTGATTCGTACACATTTATTTCACATTTTTCTATGGAATCCTCTACCTGTAATAAATCATCCGGGTAAATAACCGCATGATCTCAAGTACCTGATTACTGGTTTCAATTCTTTTTCGTAAAATTACGCGGTACTGATCGAAAGGCAAACACGTGGATGATGGGGATTGATGTTGATGACCCACGGATATGAATCTTGATATTTCCTTGTAAATAAAAACCAGTCAATTGTAGAGTACCCGGATTCGTTAAAGGGATGCCTCAATGTCACTGAAATCGTCATATATTTTTTGCAACATATAACTTCCAATATTATTTGAAAGGAAGATTTTCTAGACTTACCAACGACCTTGAATCGCGAATAAACATAGATGGGTATCTAAGGTGGTCCACCAATGTTGTAACGTAACTCAATATTGCAAAATGTATAGTATGGTGTCTTAGAAACTTTTTGACCATAGGCTAATGCGAATGAATGTAAATATAGAATAAAAGCCTTTCACAGTTTGGTGAGAAGTGGAGAAGTATATATGAGGGTGAAACTAGATGTTGTTGAGACATTTCTGTGTCGAGTACTGGCCTGATTGTGCTTGACATCAGTCGTATGTCAACTTGTGGGAGAAGTGACCTAGGCCGTTGTGGTGGAGTTGACGTTAAACTGGGACGTTGACGACCCTTGAAAGTTCTTCACTGTCCAATCCAATGTCCGTGCGCATATAATCGAGGCTGCCACAGAAGATCCGTTCTACATACGCGATGAGGATACACAGATATCTGGATATGGCATGAAGCATGTTGAATCACCTTGGACAGGTTCACTCTTTGTGAAAAGGCAGCCCTCGAGACCTCGTGCATGGAACATTGTAGAATGTATATTCTGGCACGTCATTACATGTTCCTGAAGGATCACTTTCAGGTTCTTGCGCAGCGATGGTCATGACTTCGTTGTATATATTTGGCAATGGCTACAAGGGAAATGGCAAATTGAGAAATCGATACTGGCTCGAAGTAACAGTAACACAAAAATCAATAATTGCTACGAAGAGATGAAAATCTATGTTTGCTCTTAATTTTTAATGATTTTGGTACCCATTCTGTATCCAAATGGGATTTTAATATCGGAAAGGCTCGAGCTACGTTTTTGTTCGCTGTCCGATGGTTTTTCTTTAAAGGTTTGGCAAGTTCTCTCGAATATTGGTGATTAATCTGATAAGGGACGAGGTCAAAAATATTGAATGTTATCGACGAAAGTTATGCGAAAGGTTCTTTTCAGCACGTTGACAAAGATTCTGCCACAAGATTTTCGAGGGTTCAAGATTCATTTGCATAGCTAGTCGGCATCGATTTTACCATCAAGACTGTCAAACAATGTAAATTGTTTGGTGAAAAATGAGCCTATCGAGATATGATGATTTATGGAGATATAACCAGGGATTGCAAGAGTGTTTTAAAGGATGTAAAAATCTATAGATCGTAGCGAAATGGTCAACCGGATAGGGACATGGGGGAGGGCGAAAGAAGAATGGCGAGATTCATACGTCAACGAGTGACAATGCTTTCTCGTTTCCATTCCAAAATCCTGTGTTTCAATGAAGCTCCCCCGCCCTGTGTTCTCACTGTGAACCTTTCCTATCCTTTATTACTTTCGAATGAAAAATAGAAAAAGGTGTCCTGATTATGAATTACGGAATTGGAGTAAAAAAAAGATTCAAAATTTAGTCTTAGTTTCCGAAAAACGAAAAATTGATTACAACTTCAAATTACGGAAATACAGTTGGACTTCACGGAGTAAAAAACGTCCTCGACCCCTCTCATTCCTTTCCACCGAGAAAAACACAATGTTGTCATTTGTAAACGGTTTTATGAATTCGCCGCATCTTCATTTCGGCTTTTTTTCCAGGCGTAACTGATAGCAACGCGGTTCAATCATTGCTGGCGAGATATCTTCAGCGTCGTCTTCAAAGTAGTTCGCAAATATCGACTCCCCCACCTCCTTCGGTTATCTTCAGTTTGGCACAGCAAAATCAACGCTCTAAGAGCCGTCAGGCAACGCAAAGTAATAATGTATCGCCGTTGCATCCATTGGAGGAAGAAGACACCGATGATAGGGAGAGAAACGAAAGACGCGAACGCAGGTACGAATATGATGACTACGAGGATGATCTCGAGGGTTTTGAGGACAGTGACAAAAGCAGAACGCGGATCAATCTTCTTGCCGGTAATAAAAACGTTCATCTATATATTGGCTTTCAATTTCAAACCAGACGTGAGTTGCATCGAAGTTTGAAATACGATGAAACGCATAAATAAATGAATAAAGGATGCAAGCAAAATTAATTTCCCATTTTCACAACTTTACATGCATTTTAACTTACGCCATAATAATATCGGTTAACATCAAATTTACGATTGGGACGAAACCATTAGGCTTTTACGATGGATTTTATCGCCTTGAACACGAATGTGGTTGTTAAAATTGTCCATCACACCAGGCCTTTTTTTTCAAAGAATTCTGTATTGCGTACTCTCGCATGCGTGTTGAAAGTTGCGCATCTAGTCTAACAATGTTTTTAAAGAGCTTCATCAGCGCATCGGACAAACTTTGCACTAATTTTCAATCGTTTAATAATTAAGTGGAGATTTTCGTTTTGATTCGAAACGTCGTTGGAAGATTATTGTCACTCATCATGCGCCGTAAATTATCGAAGTTTGGCATCGCTTGAATGCAACAAACTCCCTCGCTTATCGTAGCATCCATCCAGATCTTTTTTTTTTTTGCATCTAGACGATGCAGACTTCACTACCATCTCAAAAGGATCGAAAACACAGTTTTTTGTTCACACATTTGTCTGGATCATGCAATGCATCATGTTCACGACCAAGTTCGCGTCCTTGAGTTACCAGAGAAAAAATAATAGATTTAACCACGAATAGAGCAATTCAAAATTCGTTGTCAGAAATTAGTGAATTCACGTTTCTACGTTACGGCGTAGAAGTTGGTTTATTCGGACCGATATGAATCTGGAAAAAAGGTCTGAATTAATGTCGAATTCGAAGGAATGATGGTGAGGGAGCGAAGAAAAGTGAAAGTATGGCAGGGGATTGTTTTGGAGAACGGCTATGGAAATGGCCAGTGCGATGGAAAATCATGCTTCGTCGCTGTTAACGTGATAACAAGGGAGAAGGGAAGCGTATCACAACGTTTATTCGTCGCACTTGCTTGACTTGATCAGCGGAGCGAGCTTTTAGTCTTGAAATCTCGTGATGCAAGCTTTCGTGACGCTTGACTGATTCCTCGATGACCGAGATCACGTGAACCGAGTTCAACGCTTGGCATTCCGTGAATCACTGTACCAAAAATCACCATTCGATCTTTTTGATACCGCCATGAATGCATTTATTTTCTGCAGCGAATTTTAGGACGTCATCGCACGACATCGAACAATAAAACGTGCATTTTTTGTCTTTATTTTATTAAAAATTGCTATACTGCACACAGAAAATATTAACGACTTCTTATCGATGAGTGTCATGCCAGGATGAAGGACTGTTTGGATTGACTGTTGATTGGATTGACAACTGATCAGTTGTAAAATACTTTTTTTTTTGATAGATGTAAACGAAATTTTCAAATTTCCATGACCATGGATGGCTACTGGTTGGAAAGTCAACCAGCATTTAACTTGAAGAGGTAAATCCTGCAATAAGTCATCAGCAGTCCAAACCGCCATCGATTTATTACTGTCCTCGTGAGGATTTTCGTAAGAAGGAGACAAAATAAAAATTACAATTTCATCAATGTAGAAATAATGGCTGTTCCAGAAAGCAGTAGGTGCTTGAATGGTTACAGCCAACATTTTGAAACACTTGTGTGATCTTTGAACCGTTTTGTTCAAGCAATCAGTGAAATTTCATTCCCCATGAAGTGTCCTCCTTTCGGAAAAATGTGACTGAATCGTTGAAATTGTCCCTCGAGTCGGTCTCGATTGCAGCATGATTGTCCATAGCCTTTGATTGAAACACTATGGATATTAAACGTTCGTTGGTAGTCATTCAGCGGAGATCAAATCTAGTTGAAGTCAAACGAGAATTCCAACAAGTGAATAACCGAAGTTTTCATGTTCGACAAAAGACACATGGAAAATAATCGTGTAGAGTTACAGAAGTATTAACGAAATCAGACTGTTCGAATATTCGTTTCATTTATATTCTCACTCGCGAATAAAATGAATGAACGTTCAAGGGCCGACAATAACACCAATTAGATATTATAAATATGATTAACAACTCTTTATATAATTTGAGAAAATCAATCAGGGCCTAGGTATGGAGCCCCAACGAAAATCTTACAGGGGCTCTTTTCAATTACGCAAAAGGTTCAATCCATGAAAGCGATAAAGGGGTTGTCGGTGAGGCACGTCTACCAGAATCCTAACTTTTTGATCGATCTCTTCCGAGTAAGTTTCAATATAAATTGCTATCGGTGGACCGACTGGGAAAGTTGATAGGGAGAGAGAAACAGAGAGAGCGATAGAAAAGAAAAAAAAGTAGTTTGGTGGGTTGACCCCACGAGAATCATCGCATCGTTGGTGATCTTCCCACACCAATGCTGATAACATCGTCCAATTTGGGATGAGAATTTGGAACAATCGCTCAGCTATGCGACTTGATCGCGTAATTAACGGAACGAAGGAATAATCATAAAAAATAAAAGAACCAGAAAAATACGTATTCACAAATATATCGACATGTACATTAACAAAAATAATTTCTATTGTTCACTACTACAAAATGTATTTTCATTTTTCCCATGACGTACCAAGGCTTTGATAATGCTCGACACGTTGATTGAGTGGAACGACTGAAAATAACGTTCAAGTATTCATAAGAAATACTTAAGAGGTATTCATTTTTAGACATTGATTTTGAGACAATTTTTTAATTTTGAAATAAACCACGAAAACGTACGAATTTTCAAGTATTTCTTGGAAATAGTCTCACACAATAGACCGTCGTTTTTTTCTTCAAATTCAGAATCTATTGATTTTATTCCGCCAGTACTGGAACTGTCGGAAAAATTCATTAAAAAAGTCACAGTTGATAGTTTCAACGCATCACGAGTACGATCCAAGAATTTCGTTTCTTATGAATTGGATGATCAGCTGAAAGCTCTACGCCTTCATTTTTGTCTGCTGCTTCGTCTTTCCGAACAAAGCGGAAAAGTGAAATTGTGTTGGTAAATTTAATTCGATAGCAACGAAGGTGTGTTGGGCAGCTAAATTATAGGCTTGCAATAAAGTTGTTAGGTGGTCGAAAAAAAAGGAATTGGGTTCTTCAGAGGGATTTCGATTAGTACGTTTCCTAAGTGCAAGAGATATAGAAAAAAGCCCATGAGAAAAACCGACCACTTCCCACTGTTTTGTCGATTTGTTACGCACGCATAAGCCTAGATTTGATTTTTGAAATCACCCCTTTTTTTAAATCATAATAATTTAATTAACAATTTTGACGATTAATATGCGGATTAAAACTGCTACAAGAAAAAGTTGGTGCACAATTGCGTTGAATAAAAATTCCAAGGCGTTAAAAAGACTGAACTTCCGAACAACACAATAAAAATTGATTAGGAACCAACTTTCTCGTATTAATTCCGCGCACAGACAGCACTGGGTGTGCGGTTGGTGTGAGGGGTTGGCAAACTCCCAAGTGAAGCATCTTTGGGGGACGTCAATAGTAAGTTGGTTGGTCTCTATAGTCATTCATTGACTCGTAGACGAATTATTGCTAAGCGAGATACAGTTTTTCAAGGTTCTGATGCTACCAAATCATCTCAAACTCGGTTAATAAAATATTGTCGTCTGTTTCGGCCGAGTTTTTTACAGCTTCCCTTGGGACTCGTATAATTGCGACAGTTTCGGGGGAGAGTCACCGTAAAGCAACTTATTGGAAGAGCCTCATAGCAACAGAAACAGGGGAAAAAGTGGGGCTGAGGGACGGGATAGGCTCATAAAAATCCGCTAAGGTAAATCGACGTAGGAACTAGAAAAATAATAAATAGCAGGGTTTATGCTGAGAAGGATATTTAAAAAATAATGCTTTAGTCTTGAAAGCTTGAAACGCGCTTTTTTTTATTCGATTCCGAATGCTGTAATCATATAGCTGCGTAATTATGTTTATATTCATTTTTATTATTTTTCTCTCGAGTTATAGTCGAAACGAAAAAGGAAAATGAATTGTTAAAATGGGAGAAAAGTTTTTAGTCAACTGTTTGAACGCCGCGTTTTTATGGTAAAGTCGACAAGAGCCTCGCCTCGAGTGTTTACTTGGTTTCTGTAAATCTCCATTCAACGCAGTCTCTCTCGCCCGGCTATCTTCAATGTTAAACAGTGAGAGATTTGCTTTGAGTGTAAAGCACGGAGTTCATGAGTAGAAATTAAACAAGCGTGTGACAACAATGAGGATGGCGAACGTAAATTTCGTTTCTAAGTACGACAAGCAAACACTGATTGCGAAAAACGGTAAATTATTCTTCAGATTTTTTTATTTTCCGTAAATTCATTCGTATTCACGAAGTATTGATAATTATAGAATTTCATTTAAAATCATCATTTATCGGTAGGACGCCATCGAAAGAAACCCTTTGTCACGAACTGAGAATAATATATTAAGAAAAGATTCCATTAAAACTTTTTAATACGTTTTTGTTTTTATTTCGGTTTCGATTTATGTATTTTAAACAAACAAAAAAAATGGAGAATACTTCTCGGTGTAAAAACACACAAAAATTGTCGGTTTCCATCATTTTTGGATCAATAAACAAATATCGGTAATCAGTCCGATTTTTTTCGTTTATTGAGCTTAGCTTCCATCTTTTTTCTAACATTTTGGGCTACTTCGAAATGATGTCAACAATTTCTCGTTAAAAACAAGGAGAATTCTCGAAATTTGAAAAAATCTTGGTTCATTTTAATAGAAAATAGAATTCCAATTGAGATCGCAAGAATTCGTAATTTCAAAATGATTAAAGATTGAAAGTAAAATCATACATGAAAAAAAATGTTAATTTTCAACAAAAAAAAACTGATTCATGATATCCGATTTATTGCCTATAATTAATAGCTCCAGCGAAATATCAATTGGGATTCATTCGACAAAAAAAATGAATCTAAAAAAGAATTTTGGTTTCGGAGAAATGTATAATAGTCACAATTATAATTGATGGTGCGCTTCGTTATCCTGAACGAGACAATTAAAATTAGTCGCGTACGAAAGAATGGATGGTAGGACACAAAAACGACCGAGAGAGCTCGTTATCACGATTTCCGAAATTGTTTATTCATTGCGCTACCTGCTCCTTCCTTCTGAAAGCAGCGCATTTTAAAGCCTCTTTTTTCCTCGACTTCGCTTACTTCACCTCATGTAAATTAGGCACGTGCCTTGATAATCATTAAAAGGTACAAAAAAATAAATAAATGCTATTACATTGAGCAAAATACGTGGTTAAATTCGAATGAACTCTATTGTACGGCGTATATACAAATAAATATGGAGCATAACTTATTTTTATAACTTATAAATTATCAAAACTAACTAATTACCTTTTTGGATGAAGACCCCGTTGGCAAATTGTGGGATGGAACGAAAATGAATGACACAACAAAGTTGCTCAAGATATATTTAAATTCCAAAAATTTTACACAATCATTTAGATGTTCGTATAAATTATAGCCACATTTCAAATGCAGTGGCAATAATACTGCCTAAAGTTTGGAAAGTCATTAAAAAACCGATAAAAGAGAATCAGCGATTTACTATAAAATGATGATATTTTTAATAATTGGTTTCGTTCTTTATTTTGGTTACGACCTTGTGAAAATTTGGATTGGAATTGACGCCTAAAAGATCAGCACATTTTGCCTGTGTTTCTGATAAATCCACGAATTTAGGTAAAAACAAACTTTACTTGCGTTTGGTTAGTCGTATCGATAAGGCCTGTTGTTTAAACTACATTTTCTCACCATAAATTTGATTAGCATGTTTCAATTTTCTCTTTAACTTACTCAAATATTTAATTTGACGCCCATTAGTACCAGTACTTGTGATGAGTTTTGAAATGTTCGCTTTAACTTATTCTAACCTTTTACGTCAGCTCTGGCGTTTGATGAATTAATTATTTTCGCTACTCGCGAACCTTCAAATTTAATTTCCTTCCTTTTCCAACGTTGTCCCTTATTCTCCATCATTCTTTTCGACCTTTCATTTTTTTTTTGATATCACGACGTTAATTAAAATGGTCCAGACGTTCGAATGACTTACCTTGGCAAATATTTGATTGCCTTTCCATTAGAATATGAAAAAGAATAGTTGAATAATTATGATTTTTGCATGAAGGCTTCAATGTGCGATTTTCGTATCAATGATATGAAGTAAAAATGTACGAAATAATCATAAACGTGTGAAATGGATGAATGTAAACATTTTTTGATAGATTTTGTAAAATAACTGCATCGATATCTACTGAGAAATGCAGAATGAATGAGATCGTGATGAAATTTCTACGAAAGTACACCTGCTAGCAATAGCCTCTTGACCTTGTTCCAGACGAGGAATGTTAGAAGTTTTTCTATTTAAGAACATAGCAATAACTGAACAGTATGATCGTCTTTAAGTTGGATTAAACGGAGAGGTTTGTGTTTCACCATCTCTCACGGACTAGATAAACCAAGTCGACAATCCCGAGTGGAGAGCACGCATCGTATCACACTTGAACGTATTTAAGTAGATCGAGACCGTTAGTGGCAAGGCCTCGCCCTATTCTGGAGAATCTCGCACGTGGAGAGAAAGTCCTCACCTTCTTTTACTTTCTTTTGTAACACCGGAACCTGTTTACTGCTGCAGCATCCCTTAAGTACCATCCACAACGATCGAATTTTGCTTCATACATTCATTTATTTAAAATTTGATGAATTCAAAGAGCGTTTGATCGTTGAGTGTCGTTGAAACTATAATTATCATTTGGAGTGTTCATTTTAAGATTTTTAATTACTTTCAATTGTCTAAAATATTTGCATTACCATTTTTTTATGGCATATTCGAAAATATTTGAGAAATTCTTTAGCAATGTTTAAACTTTTTGAATGGCAATGACAGTAAATTAAACTTTTTTGTAATGTTGTCATTTTTCTAGAAACGTATCCAGTACGTTTTTTGTCAAGAATTTTCGATTTCAACTTCTGGAAAAAGAGATGTAAATATTAAAAAATGAAGGTTCAATTTTTAATGCTTTTCCATTTAAATAAAATCGGACTTTCTTCGAACATATGCTCAGCAGCATAGATAAAAAATCATCGAAATATTGGGCAAAATTGATTTAATTTGAAAATGTTTGAATCTCAATACAAAAATGTATTGAAGTTATGAGGAATGACGAAAAAACTGTATAAAAAGAAGAAGAACCGTAAAAACGAAAAAGAAGAAGGATTTATCGATTTATTACAAAAGATTTATTGATTCATTGGCAGAATTCCATAAAAATGAATATTAATTGATTCCTTAATTGTCTGTAGGCCACCTTTTTCTTTTGAGTTACAAAATAAATTAAGCAGCAAAAAATGTTCTGCCAGAAGGAATGAATTTACGGAGTATCGAATCTTCGTGCGGCATAAGATCGCTAAATCTATGTGGGTCAGTTGCCTCGAAACTACAAGTAAACCGGTCACCAATGTCCAGCGGCTTTCATTCCTGACCCAGGTCTGTCTTCTATGTTATACTATACTTGATGGAATATTAGCAACGTGGCCTAAAAGTCCTGAAGGGGTCCACGGTGGTCGTCACCTTGAGACAAAAGATTTAAGACAGTAAATTTCTGCTTTCATAAATCTCCGCAAAAAAATGCTGGAAGAAAAAAAAAAAGTTCAGAATACTTCTGAATAAACGAAAATTCTCAGTCTTTTGAAGTGCACGGGTGAACTTTTTTCTCTTAATAAACAACGAATAAAAAGATTTCAATATCTCATTTCTCTTCGGAGAATTTTCTATAGAAATTTAAAATGATTATCATTCGAATCAATTTGTCTCTTTCTGTTAAAATGACGAAAAAAAAACTCCAAAATTATAGATGAAATCTTGTAATCACACTATTTATCTCTGCGACACTAAATATTATACACACTTCTGGAAAAATGAGATACTTACTAAGAATATGTTTTTGCTAGAGAAATTGTGATGTTTCAAAGTTCGATTAGGATATTTACCGAGACTTGTTCCGCCTGATAAGTAGAAAACATCGAGTGCACGTAATGATCGTACGTGAGATTTTCTGTGATATAATCACTGACAAGAAAATCCGAAGGAATACAAATTTTCAACGGAAACCAAACTTCCTGTGAATCGACACTTTATAAAGATTTCGAAGTTAAAGTATTTCGAGCATTCTTGGCTTCGAAACCCTGAAGATTATTGGAGAATAGCATGTGTCAAACTGATTAGCAGTTGGCCTTGCGGGACACTAGCGTTCTGACATTTTGCTTGACCTGCGTGGATCTTCAGTATTAATTCATGCATTTTTTTACCTTTCACTTTATCCTTGCATCTCTATTGATTCTTAATATTGTGGGTACACAAGGCGTTCTACGACACTTCAGCAAAAGCCTGTGTGACCCTGACAATTTTAGATTTTCCTGAAACTTTTTTGTGAAACAGTAAAAAAGAACGGGGCTGACGGGCCAACTTTTAGATGGTTGCTTGTCAAAATGACAATAAACAAGCGTTTGAAAAATCGTTATTTGAATTAAAAAAAAAGAAGATTTTTAAATATTTTTTTACGAGTCAATGTGACCCAGTTGTGGGGCAAGTTGAAGTTATCGATATTAATAATGAATAATGAATTGAATGAACAATTTTATATCCAAACAAAATAATTGATGACGATTCAGTTAGCGAAGGAATCGAATTATGTAATTATTATAAACATGAATATGCGAGTGAAATTATCGATCGAGCGGGTGTTAAGAAACCTATTTCGCAGAAACATGTAACACGAAAGTTAAGAAAACACACGGAATGTTATTCGTACAAATACAAAAGTAACGATTGACTAACATTCCACGAACGATTTATTCCGGAATTTAATTTTGACACAAGAAGTTTGTATCGACAATTCTTTTCTGTTCCATTTCTCCGTTCACCGTCCTTCGTAAAGGTGACACATGATCCATCAGAAGGTTCAGTTCATTTCGGTCTCAAGTGTATGTATAAATAAAAGTTCAAGACGCCACAGTATCCTTGAACTTTTCTTAACTCGAGGCCCGTTTGCGACTTCATGCCCAATTCATATGACTGGCAACAGTTATTTTTCTTTACTGACAGGACAGCTTAGAGAATTGCGTAATCGAAACCCGCACCTAAACCGCACTGCTTGCGTAACTTTATCATCGAATTTATTGTTATTGCTCTATTATTCGACCCTGATTCATGGATGGGTGGTATAGTTTGACATTTATTTCAAATGTGATTGAAGTACGTGCCGGAAGCCCTAGACCTTGAATCCATGAATGTTGGACGACATAAATCCAGAGGAAGAAAATCCAATGATCGTTTGACCATTTTGAGGTAAACTGACTGCTTCAAACCAGTCAAATGGGTGCTCAATTATTTCAATATAGTTTTCAGTTAAATTTAATGCAACAATTCAATGGGTTGGAAGTTTATTTGTATTACAAGATATGTTTGGACGTGGGAAAATATGAATAATGATGGATTTGTGAAACTATTAAGACAGTAGTCCACGAAAGCATATTTCTTTTTTTTTCAATTTTAAGGATGGGTCCAGGGCACTTTAGTGAAATGCGTGTTTATTGGGAGCAGTAGGAAAAATTTCGAGACTGAACCACTGAAAACATTGGGCTACTTTAGAGCAAGAAACAATTTGTTGATCGATTATCTTTTTATTTCTACCTGAACATTTCCTTTTAACTTGAAACGTGCTATTTTGGCAAAGCAATAGATAAAAAAATTCAATACTACTGTCACTGTACTTGGATAAAATCGAAACAAACTTGATTTTTCGTGCCAAGTCAAAAATGGTTAAAACTACGATTTCGCAAGGATCCTTCACAAAAAAAGTGTCACCCAAAAAAATGCTGTGCAGCCACCATTTTTCGTTTTTGTAAACAGTGTCAAAGAAAAATAGTTTCTAGTACACTAAGATTTCAACGAAGAACACTGCACAAAATGTTCATTAATTTTATCACTTGCCTCAAATAAATGAACTAAGTGTAGCGATTCTTTCTTACTCTTGAGAGGCATGTAGCCTTAAGTACCTTTTTTGTTAGCAAACTGTAATTCGTCTGTACTCGTTTGATTCAAGGTTTTTCATACGTATCTCATCTTTAATTACAGTTTCTAATTCTCTTGCTGGATGCCATTACTTTGAGGTTAATTGCTGAAATTTGTTTCGCTCATTTCGTAAGAAAAGAATGGTGAAGTTCTGAAATAAAAATGTAATCATCGAGATGTCAGAATTTCGGCACCGTTCGCTATGATTCGAAATATTCTTCGAAAATTTCCTCCATGAATTCCACTACTTTGAATATCAGTTTGAAGACATTTCAAAAGAATATTTCTGTCGAATGCCAAGCATGCCAAGCATCTCTCGGAAACAGGTTACGATCATTTTTCGATGCAACATTCGATTCCTATTGCGTAGCACATAAAACATTTTGTCGATTATCAATCCATGGCGCATTGGCAGTTTTGTAAATATCGCTTTCAGAGTATTTCTCTATTCGGATACCGCATGCAATAAGCCTTTTTTGGTCATTTTCGATACGAAAATAAGTGACCATGCTGATTCCAACCGATGTAAAACGGTGAACACTTTAAGGTGGACGCTTCAAGAGTGTATGCATACACGAAAGCGCCTTTCTAGCGTGACCCTGCGGTTGCAACACATCCCAACGTCTCGGGCTGACGCCTGGACTTTACCGCAATACGGGCTATGTTGGTCATACACACCAGCAAACGTTACACGTCCAGGTGGAATCTCGACTTTCATTTTCTACTGTTGACGTTGAGAAGAACTCTCCGAAGACTTGGGCGACTCAAGCACGCGGCATCAATGATACAAATTTTTTAATTGACTCTAGACGAAGTAGCTTATCAAGAAAATACGAGCGAATGAATGCCCTTACAATCAAGACAATAAATACAACGATAGTTTATTCATAAATCACTCAAAGTGCCAAATAAAATGAACATTCTTACCAGTCGCTTTGCATTACAAAAAGGACATTCACGATTCTGTGGGTCGTGCGTGGGTCACTCTTGACCTCCTTCGTGTTCTCGAAACACAGTTATTTTGCACAATAGATTTTGGTCCAGTACTGACACAATCCTCGTTCAAATACGTGACCATTGTCTTCAAATGATGAAGCCTAAATACCACAGAGATGCGTTCATCGTTCACAACTATCAGAAGATATTTTGATTCCTCTTTAACTACAAGTTATTGCGAAAGATTTGTTCCTGAAACAACTTTCCTCTCGCTCGTGCTGCCTATTCCACTTGATATCGTAGAACCCATTAATGGTGTATCCGTTCACCAATGCCACTGATTAACACATTTATCATTCGACATTAGAATGGTTTGACAGCCTCGGAAAAAGTTCAAAGTCAGAGAGTAGTGAAGATCTTACAGGAGGATATGAAAAGTTATATTTTTGACTCGATAAATAAATTGTACTGTAGCTCATTTGTTATTGATAAAAATAAACAGTAAGAATGGAAAAAAAAGTCAAAATCATTATCACAGTCATTATTATGATTACCATCATTACTGCATATTATTGTCAACGATTACGTTGTTAATAAATAAACAAAATTACAATTCGAATAGATGTTGTTCAGCTCATAAAAATGCATTCCTCGCATCTTAATCAACTTGCTATTATAACTATGCTTTGATTGAATAAAACTACGGAATTTAAATCGTAATTGGAATTCAGATTTTATCAATAATTTGGAGCAATAAACTCAAGTTTCATAGAACATCAAATGAACAAATTTCCATAAAACCATATAGAAAATAGAAAATTAATTAAAAGATGCAAGACTCAGTTAAGAAAATATTTTTACCATTATCGAACGTACGATCAAGTGCCGAGTTAGCATACAAAATTTCCTGAAGCTGCTGATTATAAATCTGAACCAAGAATCCAAAAAAAAAAAAGCAAAAGTTTTTAATCAATACTTTACTTATTAATATCTTTATGTATTTTTAACAAAAATCCAAAGTGAAACTAAATTTTTTAAAAATTCAACAACGCTTTGGAGCATACATTGAGGTTGTGGAAAAAGTTATAATTGCGATTTTTACAGTCGATTAGTAAAGCCTCCGCGACATTTAATGAAAAAGTGCGAATTCCGAGTGTTTCTTCAAACATTATATTCATTTAATAACAAATAGAAAATGAATATACACAATTTTGAAAAAAGTTATACGGATCACAAGCAAACAAAAGTACGCTATTTGTTGTCGTAAAAATATTCAAAATAATAAAAAAAACCTGAACAAGAAAAAATATGGGATAACATTTATATTCGACCATAGCTCGAAAGGTTAAAAAATTCTGCCAGAACTCTGATTCTTATCCAATGAAAAAAAAAACCCAGATTTTACCACAATTTTTCATGCTTCAAATAAATGACATAACGCTGTACGAAATCGGAATATTTTATTGTCGTTCCGGATATTAGTAAAATACCGGTAGTCTGTCGAGGGAAGAGCCTAGTGAAACAGATGGTGAAGGTCGTAAACGTTGAGGAATACCGATTGAAAAAGCGAATGTCTTGTGGTACAGCCACTCAGTAGTCGATGGTCGGTCGGCTTAGAAGGTTTTATTACGGAGGGACGCGAGAGTCGTGTTGCTTTTCTAGCGAATAATTAAGTTTTTGAAAAATCGATCGGATTGTTTTTTTCTTCTCGGATTTGGAAAAAATAAGTATGTATCTACGACCGTGTGGATAAATAAATACGAACGTTGCAATAGATACTTAAATCACAGACGAATATGGACGAACCTTAACTCGACGGGATTCATTTTGCTCGCGTTAGCCGAGTGTTTATCACCCCTCACGTTTATTTAATATTTATTTATCGTCAGACACGCTCTGTCGAATACCGCACGGCCGCGCGTTTCTACTTGCTCAATTCCTGGAATAAATTGACAAACTTTTAGAAACCCTTTTTTTTTCACCACATTACGGTTGATGTTCAAAATTTGTATTTTAACCAGTTTAATGACATTTAAGCATTTCTCGACCATTCAAGGTCATGCCAAACGAGTTTTTAAGAATTACCTCGATTTTAAAGAATTGACAGAAACTTTCGATGTAGTTTCAGGCTCTTTACATTTTTTCGACTTCACTTACAAAAAGGAATTTAAACAAATAAATAATCGAAACGTTGTCAATTGAAAGAAGTAAATAACGTTACCATGCTTTAACGCTTGTTATTCATTGGTTTGAGTTTTACAAGTTGACGAATTCCTTTGGTGAGGGGGATTCGAATTTATAATTGTACAAGAATTCTTAATACCGGTTAAAAGCGAATTCTCGTGATCGAGACCTCGTGCAATATACTTTTTCGTGCCTATCCGGTACTAAAGTGAGAGCGAGTCTCGAAACCATGCAGAGGACGGTGTGTATGTTAATGCTGCGTTCTGTTGAGACATTCACCGGTTGGTCGTGCGAGATTCTGCATCGCGATCGAATTCACACATTTTATTAATATTAGCTCATCATGACGAAAACATTTCTGACAAGTGTACAACATTTCGATTGAATTGTAACCAGACCGTGAATAGAATTTTTTTCGTGAATTAAAAAACAATCGTTACCGATCGATTTTTCCATATTTTGATATTTACAATGATCGTTAATTGGAAAGTGGAATCACTCAATTGCAAGTGATAATGTGCGTGGTTCATTACAGGTTTTCCTGGTATGTTTAGTGCTCTGATTCATCCAAAACTCATGACAGGGTGAAAATCATTAATTTCGTAATTAATTTAGTGGAAAATTAGTAAAAAAAAAAACAGTATTAATATGACGAGGATTATCGTGAGTGTAGTGATCGTATGCATCGTGGGATTGACAGCCGCTATACCTGGTCGGTTGAACGGTACGTTCACGAAGTTTTCTTCAGTTCCTCTGAAGGGAAAGTGATGTTTTGTCGTGACGGTTCGAAAGCTTCTAAAAATTTGATTGTTGGCTCAAGAGGTCAGATCCATCCTGTATAATAACTGTTTCGTATGGATGAATATAATTACAGTAATAGCAAAACAGTCCTTCCGGAGGCCCCACAAATTACAAGAGGTTGGCGGACCGTTGGTTTAAGAAATCGGCAGAAATAGGTCGACTTGATTATTGGAATTTGAAAAAACAATTGAGCCTCGTTGTTGATGCATTTAAGATTTCACGTCGGAAAAAGACCGAGCAGTCGAATGATTAATTGGTGTTTCGTCAACGAGTTTACACAAAAAATCGACGGCAGAAAAAAAATTCACCAATAACGGTGCATTTCATTGACTAAATACTTATGAAATTTTCATGTCTGACAATCGAGTCTTGAAAAAGTAATGCTATTTCGTGCCAAGGCTGATCAGGATTTCAAATATATCTGCAAAGATATGTAGGACCTGATCGGTGGATAAGAATATAATCCATGCGATCTGTTATCCGTTTCTCACATATACATCGAGGCTCGTTCTCTTCGCAGCTCAATGACCGTGAACTTGATACAAGTTTCTCGTGCCCTTATTCACCGAGCAAGAATTTCATTCACCTTGATCTAATTGACCCAATTTTCTTTCAACATAGCATTCCTTACGATTCCAGATCGAAACATTGCAAACACGTCAACTTTATTCGCAATGATAAAATTATAATGATGAAAATAAACAATAAAACAAAACATGATGATATTTTTGGCAATTCGTATCAAAGTCCCTAAAAGTCGGCATCATTTTCTTTTCTTCGCATCAAAACGAATTGATGACTTTATGGTTCAGTTTTGTTCAAACTTACATAATCTGGTTATGTCATTATCATCCGATCACAGCATTCAGTGTTTTTGTTTTATTTTGCAATGTAATGTATAGAGAAATTACAATAAACGTTGTTGGACTCTTTTCACGAAATACTATCGAAGAAACTCTTTCGTAAATCAAAATAATAAACCTTTTCAGTGTTATTATTATTATTATTATTATTATTTATGCACACTTAGTCCTTCATTTACTTTTGTTCTTCCCTTTGTCCTGAGCACAAAGTTAGGACGACGTTGTACTAAATTAAGCAAATCCTTTCTCCAACCAGCTGTCATTGTACTCTAATGAAAAAGTAAGATTTTTTTATCCTTTGTATTGGGGATCTAGGTACCTTTTGTAGGGAGTCCCATTGAGCCCTTTCCTTTCTTAGAATCGCATTAAAATGTTCGATTTTCAATGAATCGTGAGCTTTTGTGCTTGGGAGCCTTTCGGCCGTAATATTTATTCCACCTAATGCTCGATATTCAATAGATTTCCTTTTTTTTTTGTACTCTCTACGATTTCTTTTTCATTGTATAAAACAGTATATCAAACGTACCCGTTTTCTCATAAACGTTCAACTATACATCGACAAATAATTGAACACATGAAAATGATTGCTAAAAAATATTTGAAATTGATACCTTGAGTGATCCGTTAAAGATAAAGAAAATCACTTGGAATTATCACACTATTCAATTAAATGAACAATAAATAAAAGTATAAGTAATAGTAATTTGGTCGAGGTCACGAGATCCGGTATATACCTTGTATATCTCCGGCCATGAGAAGCTTTTCGTATAGTCGTCTTAGCGGCACACCGATTGTTTGATAATTGGCTCGGCGTCCAAGGAACCGCATCGATCACGTTTCCCGTCATTGTCTTTACCTCCTCATCCTCATCTTCTATTCTCTCTAGTGATATAACCTCACTAATCTATCTCGTTGCTTCCACGATTTCATACTGTTATATACGAGCTCCCATTTAGTGGTACTTCGATCAGACAGCTCAACAAGTAATGCACGGAGTAGTAGTCGCTGTACATAGTCAGACAATGGCGATGCCATTGAACGAGGGAGAAATCCTGTATAGGTGTGTTAACCCGAAGATTGATGAGATAAATAGGTATAAGATTTGTTATTTCGAAAAAAAAGTGTAAGAAATAACTGGACAAAAAAAAAACCTTATTTTGTAATAATTACATACAATTTTTACGGAGCAATTGCAAGTGTGATAATTATTGTAGTAATACAATATACAAAATTGAAGCAATCCATCTCAAATTGTACGGATTTGAACTCATCATCAAAATGAACTGTTTTTGTGATTGAGCACAGTTTCATGTCTGAAAAATTGAAGAATTTATTGTAGAAATTTCTTTTTTTTTTTTTTCAAGTAGAAAATAAAAGGAGAATTGATTGAAGAAATTATATACATTTGATCTCTAAGATTCTGTAGAAATCAAACGACAGGGTATTCTCCGACTTCCACAAGATTATACGTTTTCTCGAAACTCCTCGATTGTCCTGAAACCATAGATTTTCTGACAGCGTTGGAAATTAGTTGAAGGTTTCCACGTAGCAAACTTCGGGAATCTCAAGTTTCGTGGACATGACGTGCACTTAATACGAGGAGACCGGAAATGGATAAAACTTGCAAGTTTCGAGGAATCTTCTAGTTTCAATTACTTAATAACCAATATTTTAATATTATATAAATCATTCCACATATCGAAATAGAAAAAATTTGTTGATTAAAATGACAAAATACAAAGATATTCTAATCCTAGCGATGATATTTTTTTGCCGTCTGCATGTTAGTCACTTTTCACTGAATTCCTGCTGCACTGTGATCGATTTCAGAAAATTAATTTTCCTGGAAATTTCCTTCCGTTAATTCTTAAGATTTGAAAAACTTCTTACGAATTCTCAATTATTCATAACTCGATATTTTTATAATGAAAACGAAATAATAAAATTGTCCCGAAGAACGATTTTGAGAATAAAAAAAATGTGGTGCTCTTTTGTTGAACAATCTCATTTTTTGTTCAATCACAAATTCAAAGATCAACGAAGTCTCGTGATGACCTAATGTACATCAGCTGAAAAAAATGTATTACGCGAGATGCTGTGCGTGAGTGAAAGTTTAGTCATCGCTCACTCTATAGAAATTTTACTCGATACGAATTCCTTTTCTAGAGACAGTTCGAGAAATTCGAGTCATTGGAGCAATGCGTTAAAAACCACGAGAAGATTCCTTCACATGAAGCTATGACATCAATTCTTCAAAAGATTCCGAGAATTGAAATTCGGCAAATGTTTATGAACGTTTTTGAACCCATTTTCTCTGCTTTTGATAAGAAAATGTTCATATTAATCAATTTTTCTCCACACTTTCTTTCTTCAAAAACTTGTAGCCCACTATTTCGATGGATTTTTTTTTATTCATAAGAACTTGATATTCTGGTTCATATATTTCTAAACTACGATCGGTTTTTTCCTGAAAATGAAAAAGTTACGAGTCGATAAAAGATAATTTTTCTATCCGTTCTTTAAAGTCCTTGGGGATTCCTTAGGAAAAAATGAGATTTACTTTCTTCTTAAACCCGGCTCAAGGATGGTCGTATTTGGCGTGTATAATCAGCGATCAATGGCGAAATTGGGTCATCCGTTTATAACAGCCATAAAAGTTCTTTCACTTCTTCCTGGTCTTCGTAATCGAACGTGGTATACACATCTGATAATCTCTGTGTATTCGTGGATTAAAATAAACACGGAAATGAGAAAATTGCATGAAATATGAATCTGTGTCTTACGGTATTTTTGCGTCACATCGATTTAACCGAGCATCTGCTCGAACATTGGGACAAGGAGAATGTTTTCCTCGATTGCAGCCTCGAGCAACATCCAACAGAGTTATCCCTTCCAAAAACTTTCTTTTACCTATCATTATCGACGTATGGGTGTTAGCGGTTACCTTCTCACCTTTCCCGCACTTCCTTAAATAATTCGACCCGAATTAAAGCCTGCGTGTTAAAGAAAAATCAATATTTCAATGCGAACAAAAGTGTTTAATGAATATTTTGAACAACACCTTGTCAAAAGAAAGTTATGTATTTAATGACCTGTCATTTTTTGTGAGATCCAAAAATACATTTACTCTTTGTATTTGTGCACACAGATGATTGCCCAAACTGCGTCGAGGAACATGTCGGAAATCTTACACCAGCAAGGTGGACCATGCCTTTGCTCAAACTCGGCGAAAAGAGATACTATCTCGGAATATTTTTTAAGGTAATAAATATCAAAAATCCAGTTCAACATACGTATACTACTGACCAATATATTTTCGACACGGAGGAGCACAAAAGTTCGTTTATCGAACAAGGGGCTACTTTGATGGAAAAAAATGGTAGGGCCAACTATATATTTCTTTTTGTTGATCTTGTTGAGCCCGGATGAAAAATTGTTTCACCAATTTTCGTCCAACTGGATGGGATTTGGTTTGATGAACAAATTCGTTCTTTGAATATTTTGTGTCAACTATTTCGTTCCTCATAAAAAAATATTCACACCATGAAAAATTATGCCTGATAATTCATTTCTCTAAAAAGACGTGGTCAAGATCGTAAGTGATTTTTCAGCAGTCTGCGTACAATTAAAAATAATGTACTGCACAGGTACTTGTGAGGAATATTGAAAGGTCTTTTTTGTTTTTCTGAATTTTTGAAGAACAAATCTGCTAAATATCGTTCTCTCATTAGACGTGCGCCTAAGTTTTCAAAATCGGGTGTTATTTGCGAGAGCAAAAAGTGTATCTCGTTATTCCATCTTCATGGATTCATCTAATCAGATAAAACGTAGATTAAAAAAAAAAAAAATTGGAGATTGTGAATGCTATTAGATTTATTCGTTGTGCACACGTTTTCGAAAGTACTTTTCAATGACTGTCAAATTCTTTATTTACATATCGTCAAAAATGATGTGTTTTTTTCCTGCTGGCATTGAAGTAGTCTTTTTTTTTCTACAAAAAATTAAATCGCTTCTTGTACATTTGTACCTTTGCCACTAATGAAATTCATTCGATTTATCTGTTATTCTGGAGTACTTTTTTTTTGCTGGACCACAATCCTTTTGGAATGTCGTAGTTCCTGATTATGTATTCGTGAAGTTTTGTTTTTTGTATTTGATAGTAAAATATATACATACGTCAGAACAAGCTAAATATATTTTTTTGATCACATTCGTACCGGTTGTTTTTTTCATCATTAAATCAATGACCTCCAATCCAAGCACGATATCCATTCAATAAAGATTCTAAAGGTTACCCAGGTTATTTTTATATGTTCCAAACATCAGGAGGTCGATTGAGACGATTGAAAAATGGTCCACCTTCCGAGCCTGTCACATAAGTCATTCAATATGCTAAAGTAACTGGCATTTACGAAAATAATTAGAATTCCAAATGGCAATTATGATTTTTCACATCATATAGTTTTGGAACAAAAAATACGATGCAAATTTATTAGTGTTCTCATTTGTTACTGTATATGTTGATCAATTGATTCCTCGGATTTTCGAAAGTTTATTACCGCACGATTTTGGGATGGGAAGAAAAAAAATAATACGAAAAAAGCGAGACTGCTTCAACATGAAATAAAAATTCAATAAGAACGAGAGAAGAATTTCGAAGAGGAACTGATCGAACCAGTGGATGTCGAAAGCTGTATTGCAATCATATGTCTGACTGCTTTTGGTTGTGCGTGCCAATAACACGCGAAAACCCCGAACATTGTTCTCTATTTGCATTCCTGGCAGCTGGTCCGACCTTTTTTTTTTTAATTCGATTTTTATTCAAATTTTTTGCATTCATTTTTTATCATTCATCTCTCTCGTCCCGGTCCCGTATTTCAGTCCGAATTTTCCTGATAGTATATTCTGTTCATTTTTTACTTTGGCTTCGATGTTTTTTTCGAGTCATTTTTTTTTTGTTTTTTTTGTTTTTTTTTTATAGTTTATTCTTTTTTTATTTGTCATATACGTGTTTGCTTGATACGAAACATCGGAAACTAGCAAATCGATTGTGAAACTTTCGCCCGGCTATTCTTCACCTCCAGTCACCGCAAAATTGGAATTTAAAATATTTTCAGAGGTGCGGGATTGTCGGTTTTTTTACCACTCGATATGTGTCCAATAATTCATAAAATATTTGATATCATAATTTATAAATGTGTATCAGTTTCTCATATTTTTCGACCCTATTGTTCAGTCAATAATAGTATGAAAATCATGTCAATACAATACCAATGCCTGATTTTGTTTTTTTTTTTAAATTATTCATTATACACAAAAGTCAACACTATTGAATAAAATTATTCAAACAAATGCTGTTTTTTGAATTTTCTAAATCTGTGTACGTCCGTAATAAATTTCTATACAAAGAAAACAATGCAGTACGTTTCGAAACTTATGTGTTTTTTTATACTTGTTTATTGAAGGCCAACTGGTACAGAGCATCGCAATACTGTCGATACCACGGGATGCACCTTGCGAGTATAGCGTCCCAAGAAGAAAACGACAGATTAGAGAAGCACATTAAAGACTTTGGACTGGGTCACGAACACTTTTGGATTTCCGGTACTGACCAGGCAGAGGAAGGAACTTTCTTCTGGATGGCCAATGGCAGACCCATCACTTTCGAGAACTGGAACGTTGGAGAACCAAATAATTTCCGGTAAATATAGACGCCGATGAAAACCATTACAACACAATGATAATTACTCCCATTGATGTCGGGACATTATTCTCTCGATACACACGAAATGATGATGAATAATTGCCGATAGTGCTGTTTAATTGTGGCTAATTTCTTCACAAACGGGTCGAAATTAATGGAACCCAACTGGTCGATAACCGAGGCGTAACGAAATTCCTAGCTGTTTCTCTTGTGAAATGCAATCCTACGCTCACATTTGTTTTGGATTTTCGTGGATCGTTCAAAGAAGGCTAAGATCGAGATACAATGTCGTCATAAACTCGACTGTTATGAGATCTCTATTTTTAGATTCTGACATTCATTGAACATTATTGGTAAAGAAAATGATACAAAGAATGACTCTCCAGAGGTCATTTCTGAAAAGCATCATGAAATGCATTTTTTTTTAATTTCTCAAAACGTTTGCCCTCTTGAATGTTTCTTCTCAAAAAAATAGGTACAAGGTTTTCATTTTCCTCGAAACACTTCTACATGTTCTCGAAGGCCAGACAAAATTATGTTCAAAGTTTTAGACAAAAAAAGTCTCTTTTAGTTCCTGAATTATTTTTTTTCCAATTTAGTTGAATCCTGAAAACATTCACAAAAAACAGAATACCAAACAACAATACTGATTTGAAATACGATTATTTTTAGATACGAGAACGGTGAAGAGGAACATTGTCTGGAGTTGTGGAACAGAGATGGAAAGGGTCTCAAATGGAACGATAGTCCTTGCAGTTTCGAGACTTTCTTCGTGTGTGAAGTGCAGTGACGTTTTCATTGAATATTGAACGAATAGAAGAAATAATAAGAGCTGAACACTTGAAACAAGACTCGTTTCTTTTTCGGGTCGACGATGAAAAATGTCTACGCAATTCTCGATTAATCATTTTATCGTTGCGTTTAATCAACCAGACATTGATCGACAAATGAGAACCCATTATTGTCGAATTTGCGCAAAGATTGTGTCGCTTTAGAACGAGAATTCTTGTAACTTGTACTTTTGTTCTCCATTGTGTTTATAATTTATCGGAAAAAGACCAATCACAGCGATTGAGCATCCATCGCATTATAAATAAATAAATAAAAACCAGTTTTTCGAGATAGTTTTCCACTGTCGATATTTATAATGTTCGTTATTATCCAACAGCCGATTAAAAGAAATAAAAAAATCGTCAAGTATTTAAAATCTCGTTACAAAGAACCTTTACAGATAAGAAGCATCACAGCTTTGATCGGATCATCGCTGAAAAAATTTCGTTTCCGGGCAAAAAAGCTTTCAGCATGCAATCCATCCGCGTTTTGTAAAAACTCATGTCCAATTATCTTTCTGACCAAAAAAACTCGATTATTTTTATCGATATTTCGATAAACAATTGACTGCATAGACGATTATTCAATTTCCATCAAATTCCCACTCCTCTAATGTCCAGATACTTTTTTTCACTGAAATTTCTAGTTCCATTGACAAGTTGTGAAACCTGTAGAACTGGTTATTTAGCCCGGAAAAGCTTGTATTCGAATTTGTAACCATGAAGAAAAAAACGGAGATGTGAAAAAAAATTCAAATGTATGACTCCAAAAAGTTTCGATGTACTTTTTGGTTTGTCAACAATTGGCATGAAAATATTAGCCACCATTTATTTAACCTTCAAATTTTTGGTTGATTGACCAGTTTTATTAAAAAGTTTTGGGCGATAATCAACTTTTATCCGATTGTTATCCATTGAACTACAGTTCAGTGACCATAACAATTCAAGTTCATAAAAATGGTGGAAAACTTCATGTTGTAATGGTTTATACAGCAGGCAGGGGTGATTTTGGTTGAATTAGTTGAAACCTCTTCGAGTTATTGGAATGCAAAGGTAGTCCAATGGGAAAGAAATCCACGTGGATAAATTTTTGCAAATTGTATTGAAACGATAAAGCGGAAAAGGTTTACAAAATGAAAAAAGAATGGAACAGAGACAAAGAATAACAAACAAAAACGAACAAAAACAAATAAGAGATGAATTTTCTACGTGGGGAGAAACAATAAAAAGTGCAATGTAACATAGTTCGTGCAACGAATCCCACTATGGAGTAAAGCAACGAACAATCGTCTGTCTTCCTCGTTCGACGAGATTCCGCGGTTGACGATGAGGGGTCAGGAAATCCGTGATACTCGCCCTCGTTTGTCGGATTGACAGAACCAATTAGTGGTTTGTCGATTTTTCACCTCTGGTGAGCCAGCAAAAGTCCGCACGAGAAAAAAAAAACAAAAAAAAACAAGGCTTTGTTCGCGTGGCCTAGAACCTCGGCAAGGGTTCGGATGTTGAAGGATGAAAAAAAACGGTGATCCCGATAAATTGATCGAGAGAGACTTTTCTCTCTTTCTCTGTTCCGAGACAATCGAAGCTGCGAAAAAAAGTTACGATGTTTATTGTAAAGAATGAATGCACCTATGAAAAAATTGGAAAGATTCATCGATCGCCCAAACACTAATGAGACTAATGACGATGGAATTTCGTGAACCAATGGATTTGTATCACTCGTACTTTTAGCTATTCAATTAGTGACGTCACTAGTGTTTCTGATGATTTGTTCAATAATTTTTCTAGTTATTTCAACAGTGATTTCGTTGGGGATTCCATTAGAATCCAATTGCTGCTGAACTGGTCTACAAGTTATGATTTTATATGTGAATCAGATTGATAGTATAATTCAAAAATAGCAGGCATACGAGCGAAAATATTATTTATCAGAATTTTTCAAGTTTTTGATAATTATTTTGAGGACAAGCGCGTCTTGATTGGCTCTTGTAATTTTTTTTTTGTTAGCATTATCAAAGAGTTGTGAGTAGTAGTAGTAAATTGTTTTCGAGACAGTGTTTCTATGCAAGGCTTCATGTTCATCACAGTGGCACGAACTGCTCAGATACTGAGGCAAAAGTTATGTCAGTAAAAAAACAAAAATACACAGAATAGGTGCTCAGCGAGGAACAACGCTGAGAAAGAGACAAAGGAAGTGGAACTGTAAAGAACAAAGGATACTGACGTGACAAAGAAGCTTCGCCAAACACCCGGAAGAGAACAGAAGAGTAAGTTGGAGGGAAAGATAAACGCGAAGAATTAGAAGAAAACAAGGTACTGGAAACAAAATTAGTCCAAGAAGGATTGCAATCGACAAAGAAAAGGCTTCAACAAGAAAACGGCATCAAACACACTGAAAGGAATTCAACGTAAGCAGAAGCTGATTGCATTTAAATATCGTGTAGTGTCACGCGTTTTATATTGTTGGTACGAAATTTCGAAATCCTTTTTCATCCTTTTTTCCAATGCACGCATTCGTGTGTCAACTAATTTTGTGCAAAAATTATGGAGAACGCTAATAATTACGAATTGTTTTTGCAAAAACACAATTTTATCGTCATTTTATAAGAAACGTCACTTCGAACCCCATATTACAAGGAATGAGGAAGTTGCTCGCATCATAATGATCCCTCTGAAGAATAATCCGATGGTAAAAAACGAATGAAAATATGTTCAGTTAACTTCAGTACTTTTCATTCGCATGTATAATTCTATAAGTTAACGCATTGGCTGAAAACAAATGATTCATTTGTGTATTTATTAATTCTTGATTATAATTTGTCGATAATTATCTTTGGTCACCATATTTTTTTTGCACACGTATGCTACAGGATTGTTTTGGACAAGCTAATGTGCAAGACAATCTCTGGGATTTATTTCACAGTATAAGATAAAAAAATACAGATTTTTTCCCAAAATTAACTTGGTACAGAACTCAATGTTTAAAAACATTCAAAATCGTATGAGATATATAACTACGACAAATTTTATGAGACCAATCAAAAAAAGAAGAAGAGAATCAACAAATTAGTGATACATCGACATTATCATTTTTTTGCGAACATTTTTGTAACCATCGCTGAGATCAAATTCACCAGTGAATTCGCCAATATCAGTACCATCCCCAGCAGTGCACTCGTCTTTCTCCATATCAAACAGACACAGGATCCATTTGCCCCGAACACCCTTTGGCTGTTTGTGACTCACAATGATCCTAACTTGCTTCCACTAAATAATCAAATGTCTGGGTATCTTGATGGGTGTCCAAATACAACATAAACATAACCAAATTGATTGAAATGCTGGAAAAATATTTAAGCATCTGAACACATTGATCTTGGCTTAGATGAAAATTCAAAAATTAAGATATCTTTCACTACCTGGATTAAGGTCGTTTGGTCAACTTACACTCGTTTCATACCTGATGTTCTGATGCATAACAGAAATAGTTGAAGGTGAATTTTTAGCCAAGTGCTCCACTCCGAAACGTTCAAACAAATCGTGATCCATGGTCTCCAAAACGTTTTTCTACACTTTTTTTAAAATTTTGAGAAAACATTCAAAGCACTATTATGAAATCCGAAAGGAATTTCTCGAAGGGAATACAGTTGCACATTTTTTCTAATGAAAAGCAGCAGGAACCATGAAGAATTTGGACTCTTCGGTTTCTTCAAACTGCTACATGGAGTAATAATCTCCCTGTATAAAGTAAAGTGTGTAAAAAGTGTATAAAGTAAAGTGTGAGACCCAAGGCAAAAATTGTTATTTCTCAAAGTCTAATAATTTCATCATTTTTTCTCGATGAATTATGATTTCAAATGCCATTGTGGAATTATTCCGCAAGTTCCACGCAATTTTCCGAAAATTTCCTAAAAGTTCAAATCGATTAAAAGTTTTTTTCAAACGTGATCGTGGCTAGAATACTACGTTAGTCTGAAGAGATTATGAAATCCACTTTTCTCTAGTAATCGTGAAACCCGTGGTGTGTATAATTGGAAAACCATTAAATGGATTATAATAGCGTAAAATGTAATTTAATTTTTTCGATAAAATTTTTATGAACGTGATCTACGGTAATCTTTCGACGCATACGTGATTTCCCCGCAGCTCTTTGAACGCTTGTTTCTTTGGCTTGAATGAGCTAATGACAGTTCATTATTGAAAAAAGAACCTGAAATGGTGTTAAAAAAAAAAAAAAAATCCCTGGTGCACATTCTACCAATGGGCAGCCAAAGGGTTCAATATTGCACGGAAGAACTAAGTAAAAAGTGATTCGAAAAAGATATTTCGAAACGATTGGAGGTGGTTGGGGTAGAAATCCGTTGATATATATTTTTCAATCTTAATGATTAATTGACAAGAGCGAATTGAATAATATTGCAAACAACTTACTCTTATTACAAAACAACAATGGTTTGTTTTTCGTTTATTTGAAACAACATACAGTCACGTGTACGAGCGGTTTTTATTTAAAATTTTGTTTATGCTCTCTAGTACGAAATCGTTCACAGGCATCCTCGAAACAAAATATAAACGTCTTCGAATCGTGACGTTTTTTTATAGTATCCAAATAGAACAAAATAAGACTGAAGCAGTTTAACGATTCGGCTTTTTTCTTCATAACAAAACATTTTCCCATTTTAAAAAACATTGTTGGTCTACACAAATTAGCTTCTTTGGGCGTGCAGACAAACTTTTGGTTAGTGCAATAAAATGTTCAATTAATGCAGCTGTCGTTTCTTGTCCATCAATAAAAATATGTTCGAAACAATCAAGAATTTTGCAGCCTCCACGAGACATTTTTTTACACGCCCACGATCGCATCCTCAGTATTCCATTGGATAATATTCATTATTCCATGTGATTTGTTCTTGGAAGCTTGCGAACAATTTTTTTCCATCAGAACTTGAACTGTCGATCTAATAATTTTTCCATACCTTCGATTTTCTCATTTTGATAGGGTTTTTCGCAGTACTTTTTATTTGATTTTTTCCTTTCAAACATGCTGCGCTTGGTTTGGTACTCCTCGCGAGGATTCATGACAGAGATAGTAATTCTCTTTGCGATTGCTTACGACAAACGAAAGAAAAAATATTATTTTGAACAATAACGCAGAATGATAAGTTTTTTATATGCGAATTATGAGCGTTAATCAATGTCGTTTATTAACAATAAAGTTTTTCATGAATTAGTTGCTGCAGGATTTTTTCAATAATTGTTCAAAGATTTCACTCGCGTTCCCCGTAGAGAGCAAACAATTAATGGGTGGTTCGTCGATGAAACTATTTACAATAGGACAGAATGTGTGGCACATGGAAAATGACGACAGATAATTAAACAAAGTTCATGTTTTCAGTTGATTATTTTTCTCCTTTTACGCACACGTGTTCGTTTATCTAGTCACCAAAGATTGCGACGTCGCAGCAACTTTTTGGTTTGCACGAGGTTATCTTTTGAATTTGTTTTTAGATTTTGCTCAGTGTACGATATTTTTCGAGCTTTTGACATATTTTTAAATCGCAAGTTATTACAAATTTTGTTGAAAAATCTTTTTTTAAATTCGACTATTTTTCTATTCCGATTCGTTCGTTTTTCGCCACGACTCTTCCACTTATAGACATTTATTTTATTGATCTTTATGCACTTACGAAAAGTCTTGAATGCAGTGTAAAATTCTTCGGGGGAACAGTCGAAATATTTATGAACTTCATTTGTTCTTTTTAATTCATTGATTTTTATCATTTTTCCTTTTTTTAATTGTGCGCACCAATGCTCTCAGTCGGTTAGGGAATGAGCGAGGAGTCTCGTGATAATAATCGGAATTACCACTACCGTGAAAATATAGTGAATTTCGTTTTTATTTTATAATTGAAATAATTCGTTGTACTTGTTTTGATGGATGATCGATAAGAACTCATTCGACAAATATGCTCCATAACTTTTCACCGCCATCCAAATACGCGATCGGAAGAGTCTTGGCTCAATAACATTAAGACCGCCTAGTATTTATGGTTATTTTTTACGAAGGTTACAAAAAGATTCGACCCTTAAAGTATAACGATATTCGCGTTACAAGATTTTATTCTCCTCAATGAATTTTAATCTTAACATTATTTCGTATAGTCATAAAGATTGGAGATCGTGAGAACACTGACAAGTAGCAAAACATTTTGCGACAAGCATCAAGACGTCAATTAAGTGGCCACACTTTCAAACAAAATTGGCAATTCATCGAGAAAAGTGAGAAAACAAAATGCAATTTGCACTTTAGGCAATATTAGGCAATACATGTGCATGCACCCAAATAATACAGTGGATCACATCTCCGTTCCACCCTCGAATATACGAATTATTAATTAGCATGGAATGTATAGGCATTAGACATTTGCATTATTCGAAAATCAAAAATCATGTTTTTTCACCCTCTTTGCACTTAACAATTATCAACACATCCGCTATCTTTAACAACAACACTTTAACAATATCTTTCTCGTATCAACAATATATTTGTATATGGAAATTTTCACATATAGAATCATTTTTCACGTATTAGCGAATCGCTGTCAATTATAAAACATAAAATTCCTCCTAATCCTAATTGAACAATCAATTATATCGATAAATTACGATGTTAACTATAATAATAATAACAATAATAATAAGATATTGTATCCATGTTCACCCCGTTGAGAAATTCACGCGATGAGACATTTTTCTCACATGTTTATCTAGTTCCATGTGTTTAATCTGATGAATAGGAACATTCAAAATAATTCCGTCACAGTTATTATGATTTTTGCACATTTCATTTTAATGAATCAACTCAACGAAACAAAATCTCTTGATATTTTAATAGCAAAGCAAGACGAATGAAGATCACCGGTATTAAGGAGCCTCATCTGAGCTCAATACTTGGTTGGGTGACCGCTTAGTCGTGCACCAGAAGTTAGTAGAATGAGGAGAAAAGTGAAATAAAGTGATCGGATATACGCAGAAACAAAAAAAAGGATTTATAAGTAAGTAAATAAAATTTGGAATAATTATCGCTTTTATAGAATTGTGAGTAAAAGTCTCATATCGTGACCATTAACGGATTAAGGGGTTACGTAAGTCCAGAATTTTCAAACAGTCGATATTTTCTTTATTTTTGTTATTGATTACTGTTCGTGAAGCGTTCAGGAACACAGAAAACCATTTATAACGAAATTTCACTGAGTGATTGCGTTTTAATGATAACGTTTTTATCGAGACTACTTTTTGTGCAGCTGTAAGCAAAATAATTGAAAGCATTTTCAATATTTCTGTATCTTCTTCTTTCCACAACTTCGAACCCATTTTAGTGCAGTTTGTCGAGACGTTTTGTGACATTTTCCTCAGGAATTATTTCAACCAACAATTAAAAGATCGAATTTCTGCCCACAAACGCATATCTGTTATCAAAATACCACAAATTGCTTGTTTTGGTGAAAACTATAAATTAGGCTCGACAGGCTGCAAGGGCAACACTTTGTTAGAAGAATTTTTTCATATTTTTTTAAACCCATCCATTTCAGAATGATTCATCTTCATCTGAACACGAACAGAATCAAGACCAAATATCGTTTTGGTCGGCAAACCATCAGAAACGGTGCAAAAAAACATGGGAAAATGGGTAATCGATATTTTTTGTAGTATTTTTACTAAAAGATCCAAAAAAGTAGCCGAAAAACGCAATTTTTCGTCGGGTACTGGACATAAATAACCCCTCAATGAACAAAACAGAAGAAACAATGAAACCCAATGAAATGTAATGTGAGCACGTGATCTGAGGAGTTACATCGCCTGAAACAAAATGACCCGTCATATTTCTGTTATCGACGATAAACTCGCTAAGGATTTTGAGCAAATTGATCGTCCTCAAAGTATAAACAGCGCGCAGGCGGTCAAGGGTATAATAATATTTAGAATATCCCTTGTTTGACGTCGATTTATATTATTCACACCCACATACGCGTGCGATATTTTATTCTCAATAGTTCATCTCTGTCTCGCATTTTTACGTATTAAATATTAAATATATATATTTATATATTAAATTTATTTATATATACGAATGTGGGTACATGTGAGTGTGTGAGTGTATACGTTTGCGAGTGTATATCGATGTAGAATGTTGTATATACCATACCGATGCGTTAACACTAACGTTTTCTGACATGTATTTAAATTTAATATTTATTTAGTATCATACACATCAATTTTATCCAGCAAATTTTAATTACTCGTTTAATATCAATTGTTTTATTTTTATTTATTATTTATTTCCGTCGTAATGATTCAATTCGATCGTTTTATTTCGACAACAGAAAAACGTAAGTTTCAAATAAAAATAAACACCCGTATCGTAGGACTCGTCGAGTATTTTCTCGATTCGTCCATTTGTGTAAACGCCTCGAATCGAAAAAGCTCCGACGTTGTTATTTAAAAAAATGATGTTCTAGTGTCTGTGCGTGTGTGTGTATGTTTTTTATTTATTTTTTATTGCATTATTTATGCGTTTTCGTCATGATGTTGTGGCCTTAAAGATTTTTCATGAGACAAGTACGAATACTCTTTGTCTCAGCGTGTTCTTCGTGATGAATTATTTACAGATTCCATCATAGGTTTATGTCGAATTTGATAAATATCTAGAATTAATATATTCCTGGTTTCGAATTAACGAGGAAATGGACGTATGAAAATCCGTTTAGACATGTATTTCGTAAGATATTTTCCCACTCTATTTCTTTCATCTGCCATTCAGCTTCTTCCTGCCTTCGAATCAATTCTCGCGAATAAATTACCGACAGTGCCCCTCGCTCAATAACGTCACGAGTCTCCAAAGGCGTAAAATTTTGTTTCGTTCTCGGTCCTTTTATGAATTACTAACCACACAGTGACTCAACAACACTCGGCAATGGTGGATGAAAGCTCAGTCGGTAACTTACCGACGAATATTTTTTTTGAATTTTGTCACGATTCAAACTCATTTGGCAATGTCTCGATGTAAGTTAAGGTTTCAATTGATCGATAGCAGTAATTCGTTCTTACGGATCTTTTAGACACTGATCGACAAGTACACACACAATTATTAGCGACGAAAAAATGCGCCAGCTCACTCGCTAAATTAACATTTTACCAGCTGTCGGACACTCAGGATTATGACATGATTTTTTTTTAAATTTTGTTGCATGCGGACGAGTCAATAATGCTTCGTTGAATAAAGTAAGAACGAAACTTTGCCCGATGTCATGAACGGAACTGAAAAGACCTGACGCGAAATCTAACGACGAACCGTTTGATCTCTTCATTTAATTAAAACAATAATGCACGAGGAAGTTCGAAAGCAAAACGTATTTCAACTGTTTCAATTAAGACACGAATTTAAAAAAAAAAAAACGATGCCCCAAACCACTGGTTTTACTGACGACCAGACAGAATGAAGCTGGAGATAAAAATTGGAAAAAAAAAGACACAAAAGTTCTGATTAAGTTCACAGCATCGCCTCAACAATGCAACAAACAATATTTTAGGCACTGAATCTTTGGATGGTGATGAACGAAAATAATACCGTACTGTCGTTTAATGCCATCGCTTTTTCTTTCTTCTCTCCATTTTCCCGGTCAACGAATTTCGGACTCGCAATAGTTGGTCGAATTGTGGCTGCATTTGTATTATCTTGACACTTTTTTGGCCCACAATAAAAGTCGTGAAGAGCCAATGGGTTTCTCTATTTTTCAACACGGATTTTTCACCATCCACGGAAGTTTCGTGTCAGTTTTGATGATGTTATTTCTCGTACAAAGAACATGGAGTTTCCTGAATTCTGACATCACAGAACGGTCTCTATTTCTGCTATTTCCGTTCGTGTAGACTCGTCCTCCGGCGCGGCCCTAAGAATACAAAAGCCATTTTGTTGTACTTTGCCAAAAACTATCTAGATGACAACAAGTTGACAGTTGGTTACCTATAAATTTCTGTCGGCAAGAAACCATCAGCGTACTCGGTGCTAACTACGTGGTTTCGTGTCATGTCCCTCGGCCTGGCTACTTCAACTGTGTCAAGATACCTAAATAAGCGAAATAAAGAAAAACGTTAATCCTACGAAAGAGCATCGGCATAAAGGTCAATTAATCTGACTATAACTTTTGATTACATTCCTCATACACTCGGAATGTCTCGAATGTACTATTTCTCGCCATGCTCCGTGCACGTGCTCATTTTATAAATGAAGAATTCGCATAAACACAAAAAAAAAAACAACTACACTGATTAAAATGCGAAGCCACTCTGATTCGATGAAAATAGACACAACGATTTCATTTGTTTGTTGCATTACGTCGTTCGTTTATATTCTATCTATTTATTCATTTGTTTTGCAAACCTTAATAAAGCATGAAAATTGACGTCGAGTTCTTATAAAACTTACGAGTCAAAGTAAGGGGGCAGAGGGTGGGGTGCTTCGACCGCCAGCTGATTACTGGATGCCTGATAATCCGAGGACTGTAGGCATCCTTGCCACCATCCCAGCCTCCCTGGTTTCCTCCTTTAAAAAATTCCACCATTTTTGCAACGTTCCTGTTGCGCCAATACTTTCTTCGAAGCTCGCAAGCTTTCGATCCATTTTTTCAAAATAAAAACTTTTGAGCTCAACTTTCTTACTCGTAACTTATTCTCCGGTGGGAAAATATTTAACAAAAATCTTTTCAGACCTACTTGTCATGAGTTAATCGATTATCTGGGCAACCGATTGTCCAAGATTTTAAAAATCATTTTCGATTTATAGAGATCAATTAATCGACGTATCGGTCGACGAGGTGAAATTCAATGACGACAAATATTGAGTATTGACAGGATCAATAAAATCAACAATTCAAAAAATGTGTTCACGCCCCAAAGTCTGCATTTGATTCTCAAAAACTCGAAAAATTATGTGCAAACAAGAGCAGCTGTGTCCGGTGAAAACAATTTAAAGGTTTAGACTTTTTCAATATTTATTTTGAACCCCTAAAGTACGATTCGGGTCTGGAAATACCCTGAGCAAAGTTTTTTACGAAATTCTAACAAACTTGGCCACAGAACAGTGACAATTTTCGAAATTATTTAACCCTCAACGGTCCCTTGGAACGTAGCTCACGTCGGGCCTAGTTTTGGCCTCACAGACCCTGTAGCATTGGGCAAGAACGATTAACACGGTCATGGAGTGTTAACTAAAGAACGCCTTTGAAGTAGCAAATTTCACGAGTACGCTGTCCAAGTTTTAGGTCCAAATATTTATAACTAACAGAAACGAGTGTGTATTTCGTGGAAAGTATAATTTTCAGTCAATTTTTTCATTTCAATTTTTCTTATTGATAAAACTGCAGGAATAAAGGAACATTTTCTTCAAGCTTCAGTACCTTGAGTTCGAAAATAGTGCAAAAACTTTCAGATGACTTGCCCACAGGTAAAACCGTCAAGGGTTAATTATAATTTTCTTCATAATCAAACTGTTCTGCTTTATTAACAAAACTCAATGTGATCCACACATATTTTCAGACTTCAATACTCATGATTTTCGACTCAGCAACAGTTTAAGGATATTGGATCTTTCTGAACTCTTTGTAGCTTTTACCTCATTGCATGGATACAATTAAAAATGAAATATCACCCCGCGATCATAGAAACGAGAGATGCCAGAATTTTCATCATTATTTCGAGCGAAATACGTGTTTAATAAAACGTCAGTAAATTTTTCTATATTATGCAAAAGATTTTATTTAATTTTCATGAAAATTAACATTCTACTCAGTTATGATTACAAAAAATCAACGTTATTCCTCTACAGAGAAGTTTATACTTTGAAGGTTAACGAAAACAAGTGGACATTTGTCGAGTTATAGTAAAAACTATCACGGTGTGTAGGTAGATTTGAAATGGCGAAATATCTTTCACGTTTAATGACACACGGTGGAATTAATGAAAGCTCAAGAGATGGGAATGATGTGGTTCGCTCTCTTTGTCCATAATGGCAACGTAGATTAGACAAAAAAACGAAAATAAAAATGATGATGAATCTGCAGTTATTATGTACCGAGAGGACAAATGATTTTCTGGAAAAACCCTATCCCTAGGGAATAATGGCTTTTAGTAGCACAAGAATTCGCGGTTTGCCGTTTGACCGAAGTAAGTCAAGCACACAATCAGGTGGAAGACGATTGAGTGAGCGCAGAGAAGAAGAATTAGACGAAAGATTACGTGGTGGTGAAATGAATAGAAAATTCGAAGAAACAAGGGTCAAAACGATACCAAGTGAGCGATGGATCATGATAAATATAAAAATAACCACTGTTACAGCACACGTACCAATGTGGTAAAATTTTTAGCGAGATCAGAACGACGTTAACAATATTTAATGTGCATTATGCGTCTGTATAGGTGCATCGAAATTTTTTACAACGAATTAAAATGTTATTCACGAGAACCAGACACGAATTTCGAGTAGAAAAAAAAGTACTTATTTTAGACACACGTAATTTGAGGCGTTTTAGTGCATGCTGAGTTGTAAGATTTATAGATAATAATAAAAAAATGAGATTCGAGTAGACAAAGATGGATAACGAGGTCAGAAACATTAAAGATTCTTGAGAGGCTTTTTTGTTTTGAAAATCTGTACACCTCGAAAGAATCACGAGTAGGAATCAGCAGTGAAAATATTTGGTTGATTCTTTAAAAAAAAAATAAAACGAAAAGTTTGTTTGAATTTGGAGGAAAAATTAATTCGGTAATTCTTTATAATCCAAGCTGCAAAATCGTTAATGAAGTCAGGAGTCCAAAATTCACGATATATTCACCGCTGGTTACTAATCATCATACAAGATTCGTAAACGAAAAGGAAGAATACGAGAACGGAAAGAGGACATGAAAATTCTTCGTTTTTTTCAACTACTATTTTAAATGACGGTTCGTGAGAACAAAGAGAACCATTCTCGTCACATATCGATACTCGACCTCGTTAGTCATTCATTTTTTTCAATTTGAATAATTATATTTGGATTAATTTGTATTAATTTGTTATTACCTGGCTTGAGAAGGTTTGATGCCATGAGCCTCGAGATCTTTTTCCAATTGCCTTATCCTTAGTCGAGCAATATCCAATTCGTGCTTAACTTTCCACAAATGAGTATCGCAGATTGGATCTCTGCATCTGTGGTGTCTCAGAATATCTTGAGCTTCGAAAACTGCACCCCGAAATGTTAGAGATTTGCCCATACTCTGTTGACAGAGATTTCATTGAAGTCTTTTTAAATTTCGAACCTCGTGAACTCATTGGCAACTTAGTCGATCGTGAATTAAGAAAAAGGGACGAATAACTTTATGAAAAATCATCGAAGCACGTGATAATTAAAAACCAATTTTGTAAAATTCGTTCTTTTAAAGTCGAAGAAATCTTACCAAACTGATTAGGGCGCAGCAACCACCTTTATCACTTCTTGCCAAATGATGCCTCACGTATTTAAAATAAAGATGTTCGAGGAACAAAAGTGTTGCTGCAAGTAAAATTCCAGCCATCAAAAGGAGAAAAGCACTTAAAAACTGTTCGAGAGCCAGAGGGTCCGAGCTTTTTTGTACTTCCTTGCCAGGCTTGCACGTTCCCGTCATCCAATATCTTCTTAGACGCTCGAGATCGCCTGTGTTCATTTCATCAAAAAAATAATAGTAATTGATTGTGGTTTTAAGATTAAAAAATATGTAACGATCTTTGTGTGGTTTCTATATCTGCGTTGTCGCTACGTGAAACGCTGACCCTTGGTTACTCACCGTTTTCTCTATAGTCGAGCAATCTTTTGTTGAACATTGGCAGATATTTCGAATTTCTTGTGAATGCGAGGCCGTAACCCGTCATTGCGTACCAAGATCCAACTGTTAATAATCTGCAATCTTCATCCTGCGCTACCAAATAATCTAGTACTGTTCCATCATAGAAAAAAGCATCTATTTCTCTGCAATAAAAGACGAACGAAAGGTTTAGAATAATTTAATCAAGCTTTCGTTTAACATTGTATTACAACTAAATATTCATATTTTTTTCAATGCCTGGAATGATTTTCTAGAATACACTTTGCGTGGCCGATACTTTTTCATTTACGATTCCGATCCCATTCGAAAAACTTGAATATAACAAAATTCATGTTACATGAAACGTCAAATCAATACTCAATCGATATCAGTATCAATAACAGAATCAACGCGCAATGACATTTCGATGATTTATCGTTGAAACCAAAATCGCACTCTTGCAACAAACATTGCAAAGAGTCTTATAAAGTGCTATTTTCAAAGGCTGAATTGTTTCCAAATTAAGTCGATTTATGTGAACTCTACGGTTCAACTTGACGTCAATTTGACCGGGACAAATGTTTGATACTTTTTTCAACTTCAATCACAATGGAAACAGTCGGTTCTCGACCTTGAGCATTGCATGATTCTCTTAGTAGGGATTTTTGGGTTAATTTTGGAAAAAAAATGTGTGAAAAAAGACCCATTCTTCGAAAAGTTCTAAATCAGCAAAATAGCAGCCTTAGGTTTAAATGTCAATAAATTTTCGAACAGTTGATCAAACTTACCCACTCACTACGGCATCGATGCCTCCGTAAACGCTGCTCTTATTAAACTTTCTCATATAATTGTGCATCTCTGCAAAATATTTGGCGAGCGTACTATCGGTGTGGCTCCATGGTATGGTGCCAAATCTAAACATTGGTTTGTGACTCCATGGTTTGGAGAGTCTTGGGTCATCGATTCCCGTGAATTCGTGATACTCTTCTCGAGTTATCATGAACGCTGCTAAGTTGGCAGTGTAGATGGCAAGAAATACCACTGCAAACATTGCCCAAACGTTCGTCATGAACCTGGAAATAGTTAAAATTCATGTTTACACAAAAAACAAAAAAAAAAAACCATCGATGGTTCGCTGGTTCAACTGATTTATTTCTTTAATGCTGGTTTGAAAAACACATTTTTCAATAAATGAATAAGAAAGATACGTTGTGGTGTGAGGTAAAGTGAAAAAAAATTGATCGCTATTTGAGAAATGAGCGAATTCATTCGGGTCAATGCCCAGTGTGCTGATCAATTGCTTCCATAAATCAATGAAATCGTTTGAAATGAGGGCGAATATCTACAAATATATTACAGGGTTTGTATACACTCCCGCTCAAAAGTTTGAGAACTACGGTCGAAATTTCCAGCCGTAGTAAAAGTTTAATAGCTCAGTTAAAAAACGACGTAATCAAACTCAGCAAACTTCGTTTTGAGGGGGACAAACTGTGCTTCATTTAGCCATCGTGTAATATTTTTTACGATTTTTTTTTTCATTGGAGCTGACCTGAATTAGTTTCTCGTCAATTTTGTGGTTATTTCGAAAATCGG